>CM033636.1:25455700-25516310 GCA_019453435.1 Rhinogobius similis
TTTATAGAATGTTTTTATCCAACGAGAAGCAGGGAAGTAATTGTTAGCTAATGTTACCCCGGACGATCTGTGACGCTCTGGGCTCAGAGACTCGTGAAAAGTGAGATGAATATTTATCATGCTGGGACTGCATTTGTAAAGTGAACTAGTTCTGTTTATCACGTTTCAAAACAATAAAAGGTACAGGTACAAGTACAACCCCTTTAAGACAGTGTTTCCCAACCAGGGGTATGGGGACCGAAAGGGGTACGTGAGCAATTTCCAGGGGGTACTTTGAATGGTTTCAGGTTTCAAATGAAGATGAAATGTACTTTTATCTGAATAAAAAGTGTCAGTAGTTATAAAATGTAGCTTTATTTTGGAGTATCTCGGGCCATAAACATTCACCTTATTCTGCCCCGCCCACTTTTGCTGTTTTTTGCCACAGATACGCACTGTTGTTGTAAACGCACTTCCGTTTGACGAGAACTCCGTTAAAGCTAATGATGAACGAGGGAAAAGTCTCACCGCTAAAATGTTACATAAAGTAGATTGATTTGTGTAAAATGTTTAATGAACACGAGCAACAACAAGTCAACAACGCAACGATTTCCTGGTCAGTCTGAAAACGTCTTTTTAGTCCATGTAGAACTTATTTTCTGTTGAGCTCGTCTGCTCCGTGTAAACTACAACGGAAACAAGATGGCGGCGCGTACAACAACTTCAGGAATAAGGTGAATAATTAAAACAAAAAATGTACTGTAATAATTGACTATATTCGACTAGTAAACCCATTTATTTGCCGAAAACTCATGTTAAAGGGCCTATAACAGGTTAGACCACTCATGTACCTAAAATACAGGTAAGATAAATATATTCAAAGTTTTGCTAAAAATAATTATACATTTCATCATTTTTAGCTGTTTTTTTAGTTTTGTAATATCACTTCCTGGTTGTAAATGATGACATCACACTAAGAAATGACTTTGTACACTTGGCTAAAACTCGGCTAATGTCACAGATTTTTTTGTCCGACAAATCAAAATACATGTGAACACCTTTATTTTGTTTAATTCATGTTTTATTGGTAGTTTAAGGTGTTGATTTTGTGTAAATTATACATAACCTCTGGATGGAATGAGTCTCCCTAGTGTGATGTCATCAGTTTATTACTTCCTGTAATTTCAAACTGATTTTTACACTTTTCTCCACCAACTACAACTTGACTGGTGTAAAACAGGAAGTTTTATGTACAATAGGTATTAATACACCAAATAAAATCAAAATGAGAAAATTGTTTAAACCTGTCATACGCACTTTAAGGGGTGTAAAACAAAGCTTAGGGGGTACTCGAGACAAACCACTGCTTTAAGAGACACTTTTAAAGCAGATGAAAAACCTTCTACCAGAAAAGTTACACAGTCCATCTTTGAGGAAATGAAAATAATAAACACACAGACTATATTTTGTTATTTAGTGCAGGTTGTGTTGCCTTTTCTTTTATATTTAGTATGATTCACTCACTTGCTTGGCGGGCCTTGTCCTTGTAGGTGGTGGACAGCTCATCGTTGACCGCGCTCTCCTGGGGTCCGACCATGGGCACCAGCTGTTTCCCCGACACCAGCATCAGCGCCTCTCTGGCCCGCTCCGGGGACACCAGCGGGGGGCAGGCCAGCGCCACAGGGCCCCCCGAGCCCGCCGCCTCCTGGAAGCCGCTGTCGCCCTCGCCGTCCCCCTCGCCCAGGCCGAAGTCCGGGGTGGGGGAGAGAGTGTGGGGGGTCAAGGTGTGCGGGGTGAGGGTGTGAGGCGTGTGTGTCGGGGTCTCCCAGTCCGGCTGCAGGGGCTGGTAGATGAGCTCACGCTTCGGGACGCCCACAGTATACGCGGCGTCCCACTGGCGCTGGGTCACGGCGGCGTCCGGGGCACTTTCATATCTGAGAAAAAAAGATTGAGATCGTGTTATGGATATTTTAAACAATAGATAAAGCTGAAATAAAGTAGAAATAAATGATTACAAAACAACATCAGGTCGCTGTTTGTGGAGAAAAGTTGAAAAATATGTTGAACAGTAAACAAACTGATGACATCACACTGGGGAGACAAAGGTTATGCATAATTTACACCCAAAAGAAAGTACTTTTTTGACCGTTTAAACCTTGATTTAACAAAATAAAGTGTTCACATGTATTATTCTTTGTCAAGTAAAAAAATCTGTGACATTAGAAGAGTTTTGGTGCGCTGTACAGTAGGGTTCTAGGTAATTTCCATAGAACTATAATAAAACCTGGAAGATGAATCCAAAATGGCCGCCCTGTTTATCCCTATGGAGTGTGCTCATTGGCACGTGACCCCAAAAAAGTTTCTTACTTCTGCATTTACTTCCTGATACGGAGGCTGACATCTTTGTTTTACTTCCTGATACGGAGGCTGACATCTTTGTTTTACTTCCTGATACGGAGGCTGACATCTTTGCTTTACTTCCTGATACGGAGGCTGACATCTTTGTTTTACTTCCTGATACGGAGGCTGCCATCTTTGCTTTAGGGCGCCACGTGACGACAATCCCCCACTTCATATAAAAACGGTAATTTCTGTGATTTTAGAAACGGTAGAAAAGAACATTTCCTTCTATTTTATTTAAATACCGATAATAATTCAGTACTGTCTGCAATTATAATGTGCAATTTTTGGTTCCAAGAGGCTGCAGTACCTCACACGGCCACTAATCAATCTGGGACCACAGACAGAGGGGGCGTGTCTTATCCAGTTCTTTTAATACATCCATGGTAATTTCCAAGTGTGATGTCATCATTTACAACCAGGAAGTGAAATAAAAAACCTAAAAAAACGCTAAACTGAGATCAAATTTGTAAAGACTTTAAAATAATTTTAAATATACACTTTCATATCTGAGAAAAAAAAAATGAGACTGTGTTAAGGTTATTTTAAACAATAAATAAAGCTAAAATAAAGTAGAAATAAATGATTCCATGCAGTTTGAAGTACCAAAACGTAGGCCTATTCTTTGATTTTACAAAAGCAACTGTGTTATTCTCAAAAACACCAAATGATAGAATACAGTTACTCAAAATTAGTATCATATTTTGGTTGCGGTTTGTGTTTCTCACCCGCTCATCTCGGACGTCTCCTCCTCGTTGTGGTTGTCGTGGCGCGCAGGAGAGCGGGCGTGCGGCGAGCTCCTGCGCTGCCGTCTGGGCGTCAGGGACTGGGTGTCTGCGTCGCTGTCGGTCTCTCCGTAGTACGCCTCGCTGTCCGGCGGAGAGGTGAGGCCCGCAGGGAGAGCAGACGGGCCGGTCTTCTGCAGGACGTCCGAGGAGGGCGACAGGATCCTGGAGGGGACCAGAGGAGAGCAGGAGGAGGAGGAGAGGAACCCAGAGGTCGGCCTGAGGATGAAGACAGACGGTTCTCATTGAGCGACAGGTAGATATGTTTTATTTCGTGATATTTTGTGATAAAATATTTGTTAAGTTATGCCAATGTAAACGTATTCACTAATAAATCAAATCAAATCAAACTTTATTTAGAAAGCGCTTTTCATACATAGCATGTAACACAAATTGCTTTACAGTGCATTAAAAACATTCCCACACATGACCATTTCCCACCCAACCGCCTCCCACGAGCCAACAACCCACCCACAGTCACACGCACACGCACGCACGCACGCACGCACGCACACACGCACACACGCACACACGCACACACGCACACACACACACACACACACACACACACACACACACACACACACACACGCACACACACACACACACACACACACACGTGCATATACATGCATGCACACACACGTAGTTACACACACATACCCTAAGATACAATAGGCTGGGTGCAGATACACCAGTTGAAAAAGCACCATCAGAGGAGCCGTCTGCACCAGGAGCAGAGAGTCGCCTGCAGCCACAGGACACAGACTCAGAGCCCCAAGGAGAGATGAGGTAAACACCAAAACCTCCACCAGGGGCCCATGAGCCAGGGCCCAGCAGCCAAAGATGACCGCCGCTTCCAGTACAGAGGGCCCCTCAGAACGATCATTTCTTGTAGTAGAAGTACATTTTTCCCCTGAACACAACACTATTTCAAATGTTTACACGTCTGACAAAGAAATGGCCATCATCTAATAGGCACGGGACGATATTGAAATTTTGTGTCACGATTATCATGGCCAGAATAATTGCGATTAAAGATAACTGACGATAGCTGACAGTTTGAAAATGTCACATATAAAGACATTACTTTCTCATTATAAATAACTTCTGACATGTTTGTACTTTATTATAAGTGAAAACAAAATCGATCTAGAACAGAACATAAAGGGTAAGTTGCTTTTTTTCTGCACAATCTGGTGATAAAATGGCGATTATCTTTGTTGCCAATTATACAAAATGTAACACAAACGATTATTGTCATCCCTTTTTATCACGATAAACGATATTATTGTTTATTGTCTCATGCCTAGTGTCTAAACAAGTTTGAACAAGAGCTCGTATCATAAGGACATGTGTCTGTGTGCAGTTCTGTTTAGCTTTGATTGAAAGAATGAGACAGGCAGAGCTTGAGAGAGAAGAGTATAGTGTATGTGTGAAGTCTGAGATTGGATGATTTTAAAATGTTGTTGAGTAATTATGATTGGTCTATTTCTGTACTTCTGTCATCAACCTGCCCAGGGACCAAAGGTGTACATTAGCATTCGTGCTATAACCTGACACCAGCGTCTCTCCTTTGATTTTGTCTTGGTTAATGTAATGTTGTGCACTGTCCCTGTACAAATGAAAGAATACCACACTAATTCATCAAAATGCAATCCCTCGTTTGTCCATTCATTTTCAGTTTTGTATTTATACTCTCCTGAGCTGAGTTGGAGGGAGTTATGACTGACACTAGCCTTGTCTTGTTTACAGTTCTGTCAGTTTCACTTTTACAGCTTGAGTCTGAGTTACAACCTCCCCACAGTCTACAATAAACTCATAATACCTTGGCAGGAATCAAACAGTTAAATGCTAATGAGGCAATTTACAGCTCTGAGCTCTCGAGAAATCCGATGTCAGTGGGTCAAAAGTCACAAACATACACGATACAAATACATGATCAGATTTGATGCACCACAACACAGCTGTACGATTTGAGAAACAGAACTAATTGTGATTTTTCTGACCAGTATTGCTGACAAACTAATAAAAGAATTGCGTCTTTGGTAATGTTTTTGTTGCTTTTTGTTACATATTTGTCTCTTTAGGAGTTGTTTTTGTCTCTTTTAATCGCATTTTTGTTCTTTTGTCACTTTCTGTCTCCTTTTTGTTGTGTTTTGATGGTTTAATATGATTTTTGTCACTTTTAATCAAGTTTTTGTTGCTTGTTTCAAAACATTTTCTTAAAAAGAATAAAACAGATATTTTTTTGTTGGCGTCCATTCAAATTACGATTTCAATTAATTGTACAGTCCTACAATACAAATAACAAATTCAGTAAAAATCCTACTTTATACATTTTAAACAGTCTAGATAAGTGGTTCTTACATTTTTAAAACAAAGTACCATCTAAAGAAATATTTGCCAATCCAAGTAGGACCAGATCTAAAATAGGACTATTGTAGGTGTAAATTAGAGCTAAATCAGGTTTAAAATAGATCGACACTTTTGTTATGGTTTTTAACAAGGACTAACGCAAAAATGTGGATTAAATTGGCTCTAAATTCAGCCATCTTTCCTGTATGAAAGTGTAAAACCTAAAAAAAAAGGGTAAATGAGGCTGCAAAACTAGCTTTACACCAGATTGTGACTTTCGGTACATTGAACAGCACTGTATAAATCCAACAAATGACGTTTACTCTTAATGTGTGAATGCTAATGCTGCTACATGTGCTGTGTGTCATGTCTGACCTCTTGACCCTGAGCTGTAGCGTGGAGCTGTGCTGGTCCAACAGACTCATGGCCTCGGCGTGGCTCAGATCCGAACACTGGTGCTCTCCGATGGACAGCAGCTCATCCATCTCCTTCAGCCCGGCTCGGCACGCTTTACTGCGCCTGCGCACCTGAGACAGACATTCAACAGCAGCTTTTATTGACAGGTTAAAGGACACAAAGTCACTGCTACAGTGAGTTCTTTGAGCTTTAGATCATGTTCTAACAATGTTCCGTCATCATAAATACACCTGAAGTCGCATTCAATCGCATTCACGCTGTTTTGAGGAATGTTTATTAGAAAATCCTCTCCCTCCGAGCGTCAAACACATGTCCTGCTGAAGTTCCGGGATTTCGGACGTATTTTCAGACTTCATACGTCACTTATCAGAGAATCTTCCACTGTTTTTAGTCCTTAAATCATGGCTAAACTCGTTCTGAGCATTTCTGCCTCTAAACACGATCACTGCTGCAGCAAATCCGCACAATGACGGCTAATTTCACTAGATTGTATATAGCGCTGGCGCTATCTGCTGGTTGGATGCACTCAGTAAGTGTCATTTCATAGTGACTGATAGAGAATGAATGAATGAATAAGAAACTTTTTTTTGTTTAAGTTTAAGACACTCAAGCTAACAGCAATATGAAAAATGCAGAATGTTTTTCCTTTAAGGTTAATAAAACATGAAAAAAACACAAGCACTTTCAAGCAAAAATTCAAGCACTTTTCAAGCACCTTCAAGGTAGACTCGCAGTTTGTTCCAGCACCTTTTTACTTAAGGTGCATGACAGGTTTTTATGATCTTCTAGTTTTGACTTTATTTGTATATATCATAGTTTCACACCAATCAAGCGTCAGTTTGTGAAGAAAAGTTGGAAAACACGTTGAATTTTACAGGAAGTAGAGCAGTAGAGTTCCAAAACATGAACTGCTCCAAGACAGTTTACAACCAAGAAACACTATTTTCTGATCATTTAAACGTTAATTCAACAATCAAAATAGGGTGTTCCCATATATTTTTATTTGTCAAATAATCATTTCTTTGACCCATGGTATTGTAGCATCATGGTTGCTAGGTAACAGTCACAGAATTTCCTAGTGTGATGTCATGATTTACAAACAGGAAGTCAAAATGTAACAAATGAGACCCCAGATCTATTATCGAGTGAAACGGTTCAGACAAAACTTAAGACAACAGCTGAGAGATTGAGGCTGCTAAAATGATCAGAATAAATTAGGTGAAGATTATGGACTTCCTGGATTACCTCCTAATAACATCACAATCTGGAACTGAAAGTTTTGAGGCAAATAGTTGATCACCTGTTTGTAGACACATGGACTTTCACGTCAAAACAAGTATTTATTACTTGCTCAGAGTGTGGGAGTTCAGCTGTCGGAGGATCCTTCAGGTCACAGCTCAGCAGCGAGAGGTTTGTACTGGATGTATTCTTAGAAAACAACTTCTTATCTAGGCCTATATTAACCATCAATCAACTTCCTCCTCCGACCTTTCATATTCAAGGCACAAATATAGAGCTGTGGGTCTTTAATCGCCCTGTCGACTTTATTATAAATTGTGCATTAGTCAACTGACTTTACTGGAAGGATATATGGAGGACCCTGAGTCTTTAAACAGATATTTAATACATGTATTCAGATTCAGAAGAGTTTATTAATAAAACATTTTAACATTTATTTATAGTTTATATGATCTATAACCAATCTGAGAGCTCCTTACTTTTATTTTTCTCTCCACATTAGCGAGGAGGACCAAGAGCGCCACAAAGATGCTAAACATAGAATCTAATCAGAGAAGCTATTCGGAAAGGCTAACACAATATGCGAAAGGTTTTGAAAAGGATTTATAAATGCATTAAGTCACTGTTTTACAAAATCTACTATTACTAAATATTTTGTTAAATAATTTATTAAATGCTCTTTTTATATAAAATCATTTGTGTACCAAATTACGTTTTCAGTGTTGTATATTTATTGTAGTTTTACATTTGTGAAGTTGCAGTTTGTGAACACATTTTGAAAAATATTAATTACAGGAAGTTGTGCTGAGTCCTAAAACCATGGATGTATTAAATTAACTGGTGCCTGTCCGTGTCCCAGATTGATTAGTGGTCGTGCGAGGTACTGCAGCCTCTTGGGCCAAGCCTTTTTCTATAATTTCACATTATAATTGCAGACAGGACTGAATTATTATCAGTATTTAAATAAAATAGAAGGAAATGTTCTTTTCTTCCGTTTCTAAAATCACCGAAATTACCGTTTTCATATGAAGTGACGTCACACAAACATGTGTGAGTCACGTGAACGAGCGTCGGACGATACAAACAGAATCTCGTGGAAAAGGCTCGACTAGAGACACCTGTAAGTTGTATTTTATTTCATTTCAGACACTTTCACATTTGGCCTAACATGAAGAATACAATTACAATCACACAAGCTAACGCTAACACAAAAACTTGTGAGCTGCGTGGTCGCTCACGTCGCTCAAAGCATCATGGGGGATTGTAGTCACGTGGTGTCCCTAAAGCAAAGATGGCAGCCTCCGCATCAGGAAGTAACGCGGAAGTAAAGAACTTTTTTTGGGTCATGCGCCAATGAGCACACTCCATAGAGATAAACAGGGCGCCATTTTGGTTTCATCTTCCAGGTTTTATTATAGTTCTATGCCTAAAACGGAATCCCTCTGTGATGTCATCAAAAAGTGACAAGTGACAAAAAGAGACCATATAAACGCAACTGACACAATTTTCTGACAGTTTAAACAATCAGTCACAGGGACGAGCTCACGATTCCATTTTTATCACCGTATCGCCCAGCCCTAACCTGATTAGTCGACTAATCAAAGGTCTTGTACAAAAATGTCAAAGCTCCCTGCACCCACTTCATAATCTCCCGCTCTTGACCCGTTTCTGAGTGGGTGCAGTGCGCGGGTGCAGTCCGACGGTGCACAGGGGACAAGGACAAAGCCACGGAGCAGGTGAGGCACAGCGAGGGGGGGGTCGGACAGCTGCAGCGGAGGCCATGCCTGTCCCTCAACATATGTCCCCCACAAACCCAAAATAAAACACAAGAGGGAAATACGGCACATTCCTCGACAGACGCAGAAAGACGGACGATTACAGTCAACGAGTTTTACAATTAGAAAAGACACTGATATCAAAACCTGTCATACAGACTTCAAAACCTGTCCTATAGACTTCAAAACCTGTCATATAGACTTCAAAACCTGTCCTATAGACTTCAAAACCTGTCCTATAGACTTCAAAACCTGTCAAATAGACTTCAAAACCTGTCAAATAGACTTCAAAACCTGTCATATAGACTTCAAAACCTGTCAAATAGACTTCAAAACCTGTCAAATAGACTTCAAAACCTGTCCTATAGACTTCAAAACCTGTCCTATAGACTTCAAAACCTGTCAAATAGACTTCAAAACCTGTCAAATAGACTTCAAAACCTGTCATATAGACTTCAAAACCTGTCCTATAGACTTCAAAACCTGTCAAATAGACTTCAAAACCTGTCATATAGACTTCAAAACCTGTCCTATAGACTTCAAAACCTGTCATATAGACTTCAAAACCTGTCCTATAGACTTCAAAACCTGTCCTATAGACTTCAAAACCTGTCAAATAGACTTCAAAACCTGTCATATAGACTTCAAAACCTTTAAAATAGACTTCAAAACCTGTCATATAGACTTCAAAACCTGTCCTATAGACTTCAAAACCTGTCCTATAGACTTCAAAACCCGTCCTATAGACTTCAAAACCTGTCCTATAGACTTCAAAACCTGTCAAATAGACTTCAAAACCTGTCATATAGACTTCAAAACCTGTCCTATAGACTTCAAAACCTGTCAAATAGACTTAAAAACCTGTCCTATAGACTTCAAAACCTGTCCTATAGACTTCAAAACCTGTCCTATAGACTTCAAAACCTGTCCTATAGACTTCAAAACCTGTCCTATAGACTTCAAAACCTGTCCTATAGACTTCAAAACCTGTCAAATAGACTTCAAAACCTGTCCTATAGACTTCAAAACCAGTCCTATAGACTTCAAAACCTGTCCTATAGACTTCAAAACCTGTCCTATAGACTTCAAAACCTGTCCTATAGACTTCAAAACCTGTCCTATAGACTTCAAAACCTGTCATATAGACTTCAAAACCTGTCATATAGACTTCAAAACCTGTCATATAGACTTCAAAACCCGTCCTATAGACTTCAAAACCTGTCATATAGACTTCAAAACCTGTCATATAGACTTCAAAACCTGTCATATAGACTTCAAAACCTGTCCTATAGACTCAATAAGTCCTTTATGTTTGTCTAGTTATGACTTAGTTTGGCGGGAGGGCACCTGTGGAAAATATTTATCAGTCAGGTTGCAGTTTGTGAGGAAATTTTGAAGAATAAAAGTCTAAAATAACAGGAAGTAGAGCCGGGTTCTAGAGTGGAATCCCTCTGTGATGTCATCAAAAAGAGACGTGCCATTGGAAATTCAAGAATAATTTGAACATAACTGACCGTTTCAACCACTGTTCATCATAATAATGGTCTTATCAAGTATTATCTATTGTAAATTCCTCACTATTGTGCAACATATATCGATTTTGACCATTGTTTACCAAATGGTTGCTAGGTAACAGTTGTAGAATTACCTCTAACTATGTCATATTTGCGGCCCATGTCCAATCAGGAAGTAACATAACGAACTTCACAAAAACTGTCAAACTGAGGACCAAATGTTTAGTAAAATCTTAAATATAATCGACGAAATGTGTTAGGTTTTCTGCTCATTGAGCTAAAAAATACATGAATGTTATTCCATTAACTCGAAAACGACTGAAGATCGGATATTTGTATTGCTGTTGTGGCCACTTGATACTTTCTGATACCGATATTATGATTTTAAAGTCCATGGCAATGCCCACACATGTAAGCTAAAATATAGTTCAGTTCACAAATTAACTTTTCGCTTTTATAAAACCTATAATCTGTCCCTTATACTGTAGACTTCTCAGTTTCATCCTAAATGTCCGTTGTGCCACTATTAAATTGTTGAATCATTACAGAAAGTGGTAAATGTATTATTTAGTTAAGCAAATGAGCATTTTTTGTTCATTCTGGGGTTTACTTAGTACAATAGATACTATAAGTTAAGTTAAAATGTAAATTGTTTGTTAGCACCAGTGGTTTAGTTGATAAAACAGATAATTTTATTTCACCCTTCTATTGAGATACTGATTTTTAATTTAGCTTGTTATTTTGAGAAAGTTAAGTCTTATTTTTATCTTAATTGAACCTCTGTTTTCTTCTGCTGGTCGGCTGTAATTCTGATTGTCTAAGTACATCTTTTAGGGCTAAAAACAATATAAGCTTTAATTATTTCATAGCCAATTATGCTATTAAATAATCAACAAGTAAGTATTTTTTTTAAATAACTGAGCTTTCAAGTATTTTTTTTTCGCCATTTTTCCTCAATAATACCTTACTGAAAGTTGTATTTTGATTTTTTGAGTGCTCAGAAAATGTCTGTTTTCACCGTCCCCCTATCCCCGCCTACAGTTCTGTACTTGTGGTTATTATAAAAAATAAACAAAAATCGGACTCCGGGTCATACATGTTGCCTGGGTTCAAAACTGTCACATTTTTCAACAATAAAAACACATAAATGACATGTTACGGCTTATCAGTTGTGCAGTTTGAAAAGTTTTAGATCAATATGTTGTTGTGTAAAATAATGATCTATACATGTTATCCAACAGAAAAAAACTGTAAGTCTTCTTTAAAGGAAAAATATTCAGCATTTTTCATATTGCTTATAGCCTTTAAACATGCTCTTGAGTACCTTAAATTTGCCATCTCATGTTTTAAAACAAAAAAAAGTTTCCTAACTCATTCTATGACCTGTGAGTCACTATGAAATGACACTTACTGAGTGCATCCAGCCAGCAGATGGCGCCAGCACAGTATACAATCTAGTGAAGTTAGCGCTGAAAATACGTCATTGTGCGGATTTGCTGCAGCCGTTATCGTGTTTAGAGGCAGAAATGCTCAGAATGATTTTACAGATGATTTAAGACTTAAAACAGTGGAATATTCTCTGATGAGTGACGTATGAAGTCTGAAAATCCAAACATCCCAGAAGTTCAGCAGGAAGTGTGTTTGACGCTCGGAGGGAGAGGATTTTCTGGTAAACATTCCTCAAAACAGTGTGAATGCAACTGAGTGCTACTCCAGGTGGGTTTTTGATGACGGAACATTGTCAGAACATGGTTTAAAGCTCAAAAAAGTCAATGGAACAGAACATGTGTCCTTTAACCAACAAAAGAAACACAAATCATAGTCCTGGCAACGATTGCATTAGTTGAATTAACATATTTCAAAGAATACATATCAGTAAGTCTTTCAAAAACCAACGTGCCACTGAAGACATCATGAATCACTTCTGAGCAGAGTCCATTTTCCATGTGCGCGTCCAGCTCCTCTCAAAGAGCTATTCTTACCCCGCGTCAGTGTCCGATCCAAAGGCTTATCTGAGCTATGTGCCACCTCCACACAGAGGCAAAAGTCCCAGCACAAACCGGACCAACACTGTCAACGTCCAGAACACGCAGCGTAAAAAAGAGGCGTTCGGTGTTACTTTAATGAATCGTGGACGTTCTGCGAAACCAAAGTCCGAATGTGACAATCTGTGAGGTCATTCCTTCGCGTCAAAATAGATTTTCCCATCACCGAGCGCATTCTGAAATGTCAGCGGGTATAAAAGTGGATGGAGTATTTTGGATAACTGCATTAACTGTTGGTTATGTTTAGTATCTCGAGGCGTGATACAGTAAGAGGGGCAAGTCTGGAAGTTTATTTAGTGGGAACTAGGGCCGGACGATACGGTGATAAAAACAGAATCGTGAGCTGGTCCCTGTGACAATCTGCTATTTTTGTGAAAGCGTCGTATCGTGGTTCACTGTTTGTGTCTTTAATGCAGCTGTCTGTTCAAACACACTTTTTCTCCTGTTGTTTAGCCTCTGAAGCCTCTGAGCAGATGACTTTATTTACCTCTTAAAGGCCAGAGCTGCACAGTTAAACAAAATCAACATGAAATCGCAGTTTTAATGGATGTAATTAGCAAATCGCAAAGACTGCAGTTTCTGAAGTGCAATAATTTCTTCCACAAACAACAAAATGTGACACTGTAGTTTGGATTTGTACAAACATGTTCTGAAACACGCAACAAAAGTGCGATCAAAAGTGATAAAAATGCGTTCAAAAGCGTCAAAAATGCAACTACAGACAAGAAACATGACCAAAAGTGACAAAAATGTGGCTCAAAGCGACAAAGACACGACTAAAGGCAATAATGATGCGACTAAAATGCAACTAAAAACAAAGATGCATCTAAAAGTGACGACATGTTTAGATATGACAAACACAGCTGAACGTGACAAAAGCGCAACTAAAAGCAACAAAAACGAGACTAAAAACGACAAAGACGCAACTAAAAGTGACAAAGAGGCGTTGACATATGACAAACACAACTGAACGTGACAAAAACGCAACTAAAAGCAACAAAAATGTGTATAAAACGTAAATTTGAACAGAATCCTATTGTTAAAACATAAATCTCAAATCTAATCACAGTCGCACTGGTCAGAAAAATCACAATTAGATATTTGTCCTAAATCATGCAGCTCCATTAAAGGCAACAGATAAACAAAGTGAACATGAATCGTGATCAAATCTATATATCTGTATAGATTGGAGTGTGAAAGGAAGTTGGGATGGTAAAAGTATAAAAATCAGATTTGAGACTAAAACTGGTATCATTTATTCATTTGAACAAGTATCGAAGCTGAAAAAAGTCACATAAACTCACACACAACGTTTTAACTTTCCTGAATAGTTTTATCTTGAGTTTCATCAGAACTAGTTTAAAAAAAACAGAAAATATAGCTATTGTGTGTTGAGAATGAATATTATTTTTGTATTAAAATCCATGTCAAGTATTGAGCCAGTTGTAGTCCTTAAGTTGAGTCTGGCATTTCAGTTTCATGAACCCTAAAAGCCTGAAATAAACAAAAAAAACCTACTTTCTAATTCAAGATAAGACCGTGAAGACCGATAAAACAACAATTTAAGCCCAATGCGAAATAATTTGAAATATTTTAGGGCTGAAACAATTTAAGAGATTATTTGCTACTAATTACTGAAATAGTTGTTAACTAATTTAGTAATCAAATAATCATCTACAGATTCCAAAGCAGGCCATGAGCTGAGAGAAGAGGCTTATGACTCAAAAATGTGTAAAATTAGTGTTTGTAATGAAAAATCTAACTTGTTTGAATATATCCTTTGAAGACGTTCTCAAGCGGCATCTCTTTAGCTCCTTCTCTACAGATTTCAGCCACATTTGTTTAAATCTTGGCACAATTTCTAAAAAGTAACATTAGATCATTTATGTGAGCGTATAAATTCAAACATTGGTGCATTCATTGTTTCTTTGTTATGAGCGTGTGGTTCTGTCATTGTTCAAACACATTCAATCATTTATTTGTCATTTGCAAAAGAGAAAGAGAAAATATTCAAACAGACGCATGATCGAACCTTTTGTTTGGAGTTTGTCTCGACTTAACACGATGAAAGATTTTGAGTTTAGAGTTAAAGTTAAAGAGCCGACTTTGTGATGTACAATGTTTATGGACAAAATAGTCATCACAAACACTAATTGTACATGTTTCCTGTGTCATTTTGAAGTAACCCTTGCTTGCTTGTCAGAGTCTCTCAGGACGTTGTATGTGGAGAGCGTGTATTCACCTTATTCTGCCCCGCCCACTTTTGCCACAGATACACACTTTTGTTGTAAATACACTTCCGTTTGTCGAGAACTCCGTTAAAGCTAATGACGAACGAGGGAAAAGTCTGACGCTAAAATGTTACATAAAGTAGATTGATTTGTGTAAAATGTTTAATGAACACGAGCAACAACAAGTCACAACGCAACGATTTCCTGGTCAGTCTGAAAACGTCTTTTTAGTCCATGTAGAACTTATTTTCTGTTGAGCTCGTCTGCTCCGTGTAAACTAATACAACGGAAACAAGACGACGGCGCGTACGGCAACTTCAGGAAAAAGGAGAATAGTCACAATTATTTAATTACTTGGCCTTAATCTCAACAATCGATTATTTGCCACTAACTTGTCCAGATCTACATCAAACAGAAGCAAAGATGACATTTTTATCGTCATAGCGTACAGCCTTACATCGACTGTTAATGAATTTCAAAACTACATTTCTGTTTGTAAATGAATGAATGAATGAATGAATCCTTTAATCAGCGTGTATTAAGATCTGGATTTTCCCTTTTCCATTGCATTAACATAGGAAAGTAGCCTGTAATTAATTATTTTTATATGAATATGAATAAAACAGGGAATGAACCAATTATTTATGCTGCTATCACTAGGGCTACCGCACAATTAATAGAAATTTGAATGGACGCAGCAAATTAGCAAATAGGAATAATTTCTTCCACAAACAACAAAATATCCTGTTTAATTCTGCATAAAAAAGGCAAACCCTGTAGTTTAGATTTGATAATATCAGATTTTTTGTGCTTTTGACAACTCTATTATCTTCTATCTTCTATCTATTCTATCTATCTTCTCTTTTAAAGCACTTTATTTTAAAATGATTTTAAAATGATTCTGTGTGTCTTTTTGTGTTTTGTGATTTTAATGCAACTTTTCCTGTTTATGTAAAGCACTTTGAATTGCCCTGTGTACGAATTGTGCTCTACAAATAAACTTGCCTTGCCTTGCCTTGCCCTATTAATCTTTAAAACAGCAGGTCAAAGTGATCAAAGAACGACTGGCCTAAACCAAACGAATGAACTTACAATAAAACAGTTCTGTCTTATTACGGTAAAAATGTATCTAAATATTTGTAGAATTATCCCAAAGACGAAAAATTCCAAGGCACTCTGTTAATTTAAGAAAGATTTAGAAAGTCTTTATTACAGCATGACTAAAGACATAAAATACACACCAATGTGTCTCAACCCAGCGTGGCCTTCCTCCAGGTACAAACATGTTCTTGTCATTATTAGTTGCATTTTTTCACTTTTATAATTGCGTTTTTGTCCCTTTTAGCCAAGTTTTTGTCACTTTTAGTTGCGTTTTTGGTCTCTTTCAGTTGCGTTTTTCATCACTTTTAGTCACACTTTTGTCACTATTAGTCGCATTTTTGTCACTTAGTTGAGTTTTTGTCACTCTTAGTTGCTTTATTGTCACTTTTAGTTGCGTCTGTGTTGCTTTTAGTTGCAATTTTGTCATTATTAGTCAAGTTTTTGTCATTATTAGTTGCATTTTTTTCCACTTTTATAATTGCGTTTTTGTCCCTTTTAGCCAAGGTTTTGTCACTTTTAGTTGCGTGTTTTGTCATCATAAGTCACGCTTTTGTCACTTTTAGTTGCGCTTTTGTTGCTTTTGGTCACATTTTTGTCACTTTAGTTGCGTGTTTTGTCACTTTTAGATGCAATTTTGTCACATTTAGGGGGTATTATTAGTTTGCCTTCAAATTTTTCAGGTGCATCTTGAAAAAAATCAGATTTATCCACTAAATATAATCAGTGTCATGGACAACATTTGCTTTGAAATGCCACATTCTTCACTTTAAAAATGTAGCTAAATATTTGTAGAATTATCCCAAAGACAAAAAAAAAGATTTAGAAACTCTTTATTACAGCATGACTAAAGACATAAAATACGCACTGACGCGTTTCGGCCCAGCGTGGCCTTCCTCCGGGTACAAACATTTTTCTTAAATTAAAGTGCGCATGACAGGTTTTTATGATTTTCTAATTTTGACTTTATTTGATGTATTAATACCTGTTGTAAATCATAGTTTTACATCAATCAGGTCGCTGTTTGTGGAGAAAAGTTGAAAAATCTGTTGGAAATTACAGGAAGTAAACAAATTGACATCACACTGGGGAGACAAAGGTTACGCATAATTTACACAAAATAAACTACTTTTTTGATCCTTTAAACATTGATTCAACAAATTAAAGGTGTTCACATTTGTCAAATTAAAAAATGTGACATCAGATGAGTTTTGGCCCTGTGTACAGTGTTGTTACTATGGTGATTTCCTAGTGTGATGTCATAATTTACAACCAGGAAGTAAAATTAAAAAGCAAAAAATTGCAAAACTGGTATAAAATTTGTTAAGAATTTTAGCTAATTTTGAAATATATTTATCTGAACTGCATTTTGGTTAAATGCGTAGTCCAACCTGTCACGGGCCCTTTAACAGAGTGCCTTGGAATTGTTCGTCTTTGGGATAATTCTACAAATGTTTAGCTACATTTTTTAACCGTAATAAGACAGAACCCCCATCTCCAACTGAGCACCCGCTTCTTTACCAATTATCGGACACTCACGTACCCACGCAGCGCTCCTCATTGCTTTTAATTTTATACAAACGGATGAACTCTTCGTAGCGCTTCCTCAACGACACAAATCTCGTCTGCGATCCCGTCCAGGTGCAGCGACCCGGACCTGACCCGGTGCGTCGAGGTTTGGACGTTGGAGTAACCGGAGCGCTCGGGTCGGATGGATTCTGCAGCTGTTAACGGCCGCCTGAGGTTTGACGGTCAGACGTGCGGTTTGTTTGTAAGTGGAGAGGGAAACGAGAGCGGCCGGAGCTTTGTGGAATCCAAACAGTCGCACAGGTGTTTAGAGATGGATTAAAGGGTTATTTATGTTATTTGTCTGAACTGAGGAGTCGAGTTTTATGACACAACGTTGTGGTAGTTGAGGAAAATATGGAATTGTCGTTTTGCTGACCAGTATTGCGATTGTATTTGTTTGTTTGTTGATGTTTTAACGACGGGGTTCTGTTCAAAGTTCACATTTTAAACACAATTGACGAACTAATGAAAGAATCACGCATTTTTGGTCTTTTAGTTGTGTTTTTTATCACTTTTAGTCACACTTTTGTCACTTTTAGTTACGTCTGTGTTGCTTTTAGTTGCATTTTTGTCATTATTAGTTGCATTTTTCCACTTTTATAATTGTGTTTTTGTCACTTTTAGTTGCGTTTTTCATCACTTTTAGTCACACTTTTGTCATTATTAGTCAATTTTTTTTTTAGTATTAGTTGCATTTTTTCACTTTTATAATTGTTTTTGTCCCTTTTAGCCAAATTTTTGTCACTTTTAGTTGCGTTTTTCATCACTTTTAGTCACTTTTTTGTCACTATTCGTTGCATTTTTGTCACTTTTAGTTGAGTGTTTGACACTTTTAGTTGCATTTCTTTTGTCACTTTTAGCCGCATTTTTGTCATTATAAGTCACGTTTTTGTCACTTTTGGTTGTGTTTTTGTTGCTTTTGGGCACATTTTTGTCACTTTAGTTGCGTGTTTTGTCACTTTTAGATGCAATTTTGTCACATTTAGTTTTGTCACTTTTAATGTATTCTATTATTATTAGTTTGCCTTCAGATTTTTCAGGTGCGCCTTGAAAAAAATCAGATTTATCCACTGAATATAATCAGTGTCGTGGACAACATTTGCTTTTAAATGCCACTTTTTTCACTAAATTGTGTGATTTGGTAATATTTTAGTAGGAAGTGTGCCGCGGAATATTTTCAACCCAAATAGTGTGGTGTGACTAGGGCTGCGCAATTAATTGTAGATATAATTGTGATTCAATTAAATTATTACTCTATTCAGTTACTAAAAAGTTCTAGTGAAATATACAATGAATTGCAGAATTATAAGTGCACTCCTTTTGCCTCCAAACCTTGAGCCAAGGCACTTTTCTGATACATTACTAATAAAATATCTACACTTTCTATTCAGCCTAATTTTGACAAAATAGAAGTAAATGTTCAAAATAATTGTGGTTTCAATTATCAATTATGAGCCAAATAATTGAGCAGCCTCAGCCGTGACTCAAAAAAGCTTGAAAAATACTGACTTGGAATATTAAAATTAGAGCTGCACGATACTAAATTGAATTAAATTAGTGCGATGTGTGATATGGGTGTCAAGGGTTGCAATAACGATATAGTCACGATCTTTTTTTCTCATTTTCATATTTATTTATTTATCTAAGAGGACAACTGATGGATTCATTATGTATTTTTATCTCACTGAGTATTATTAAAGGTAACATGTTCACTGTTCACTACTATTCTCTACTATTTACTCTTACATGCATATTGTAATACGAAACCAAGTACATGTTTGTAATCTGTGTGTTCGGAGTTCGCAGAATAACATCGTGTTTTGCAGTCCAATGTCAATCCAATGACATTATGTCCAAAGGCAAAGATCTTTGCACCAGATTCTAGCTTTGAAGGCTAATTTCCACCTGCATAGATTTTTCTCTTCTTTTCCAGGTATAAAGGATAAGAATTAAGTACTCAACTCTTACTTTAAAATATAGTAGCTTACGCACACATATTGAAGACGTTTTGAGTGTTAAACCTGGAGTTACTTCGTCCTTTACTCTGAAAAAACACATTACTGAGGCATTTTAAACATTTCAGACATTTTATCACCTTCATTAATGTTTGTATGAAACATTTATGAGGATTTTGAAGCAAGAGGTTTAACAGAAAACACTTAAACATTCACGGCGCTTTTTGGGGTGAATTGATTGGTCAAAAGTAAAAACAAGCTCGGCTTCGCAAGAAACACAAGATTAATGCATTTAACCATTTGAAATGATCACGCATATATAGTGCGATAACTATATTTTTTCGATATATTGTGCAGCCCTAATTAAAATGTTCTTTAAATAAAATAAAGATGCTGAAAAATAAGAATACATGTTTTAAAAAGTTATTCAAACGTGTAAATAAAACAAGTTTTGCTTTAAAGAAGGCCTTTTGTCTTCTACGACACTCGTGGATCATTATTATATTTTAGATTTTATATCTTAAATGCCGAATCCTACTCAAGAAGATAAAAAAATTGCCGGTGAACAAAGTGAGTAAATATCAGTTGGTATAACACCGGGAGCGGCCTGTGGCAACGGAGTCTTGACCTCAGGAAGATAAAGAGTCCTCAAATATACATAAACCACTCAGAATACAACTTCAAGTGTTTTAATGTCAAGACCAGACAATAATAATATGGTTAAAAGTTGATTTTGCGTAACAGATCTCCTTCAAGACATTCACATTCGACACCGAAGCCACTAAATCAGGGGTGTCCAAACTTTTTCCACCAAGGGCCACATACTGAAATTTAGACCAAGCGGAGGGCCACAATTAAATCATGAAACGTTCAAAAAAGTTGCATTAATCTGATTTTTAAAGCACCACCACATCTACATTCAGTCTCAATGCTTTAATATCAAGTTTGTATCGCACCAAAATGTTAGTTATTTGGGTTATAATAGTAGAAAATCTGAAATTTGCTGTAAAAAGTATGTCTTAGGACAATGTGGGCCAATTCACCAGGAAGCTTGAGGGCCAAGAAAAATTGGTCTGCGGGCCGCTTTTGGCCCCCAGGCCTTAGTTTGGACATGCCTGCACTAAATCCACTGATGATAGAAGGTGTTGATCATCAGAAATAAACCTTTCCCTTTCTTACACTTAAAAACAACTACATGTTACCTAACTTACGCTTCACTAATGGCATCAAGTTAAACGTAGACTTTTATGTTCGACAAACCAATGATCAAATTTAGCGCAAAACGTCAAAAAAGTACAATCTATTTTGAATTTTCACCAATAATACACTACAACAATACAATACACAATATTCGTAAATATTCTCTATATAGAAGCTTTCAATCGCCATATTTCGACTTTTATTTGGTTGATAATGTATTCAAAAAGTCTCAATGTACACTAGAAACAATCATTTAACTAGTCGACTGATCAAAAATATACTTTACTACTAAATAATCGATCAAAAGATGTTGTTTTACCGAATAAAGAGAGTAGGGGAAAGTTAAAAGAGACCGTTTTTTGCTTGAGAAAACCAAAGCATGCACTGAAGTCAGTAAGACACTAGTATAATCTAAATGTTCTCCGTACCTTGGCCACCTGGAGGGGTTTCTGCTGCTCCGCTCCTCCCTGAAGCCTGAAGCCCCAGGGCGCTCCCCCGGACAGCGACACCACGATCTCCTCCGCCCCCATCCCCGGAATTGGTCCGACAACCGCGAAAAACCCGCCGGCGAGAACGAAAAAACAGCCCTCACTTCACTTCTCCTTCCGCCGCTTCTTCTCCTTCTTCTGCGCCCTTCGCCCACTCGCTCCCAGGTCGTTCGGGTGGGTGGGCGGCGCGCTTTCGGGAGGGCGGGGGTCTCCTTTCTAATGCGGGGCGGGCGCTCCTCTGTGGTCATCCTCTTGTCCCGACACTTGCCTTGTCACTCGGCACACGGGATGGTTTGCTGATACGCGCTCCTGAAATAGCTCCCATTACGGCCGGAGCTGCCCCCTTCTCGGCGGTTTTGACACCCCCCGCGTGCCCCCCGCCCGTGCCAGCAGCAGAGCACAGGCCCGGGACAGAGAGAGGGGAGGCAGCCGGGCCCAGAGCACGGAGGCCAGACGTGGGGGGTGTAAGAGCAGAGGGCAGCTGCGTGGTGGTATTTGAAGTATCTGGACAGAAGTTTAAAAGGATCAAGATGTTTGGAATGTTAGTGAGAGACAAAAGTGGAGTAATTGTTGTTGAAAAGATGCAACTAAACTGTATTTTAAAAAGTCTACTGTTTGAATTAGGGCTGGGCGATATGGCAAAAAATTATTATCACGATTTTCTTCTATCACGATTCATGTTCACTTTGTATTTTTCTATTGTCTTTAATAGAGCTGCACCATTTAGGACAAATATCTAATTGTGATTTTTCTGACCGGTGCGATTAAGATTAGATTTGCAATTTATGTTTTAATAATAGGTTTCTGTTCAAATTCACATTTTAAACATAATTTTATCGCTTTTAGTCGTGTTTTTGTCACGTTCAGTTGTGTTTGTCACATTTGAACGCATCTTTGTCACTTTTGGTCTTGTCTTTGTCGTTTTTAGTCAAAATTTTGTCACTTTTTGTCGCGTTTTGGTGCATTGAGTCATGCTTGTTGTTTGTAGGTGTGTTTTGTCGCTTTTTAACGCGTTTTTATTATTTTTTGGCATGCTTTTGTCGCTTGTTTCAGAACATGTTTGAACAAATCCAAACTACAGTTTTAGCAGTTTTTATTCAAATCAATCCAAGATATTTTGTTGCTTAGAGGAAATTATTGCACTTCAAATATTGCAGACTTTGCATTTTTGTGTGGATTTGGTTTAATTGTGCAGCTCTGGTCTTTAAGAGGTAAATAAAGTCATCTGCTCAGAGGCGTCAGAGGCTAAACAACAGGAGAAAAAGTGTGTTTGAACAGACAGCTGCATTAAAGACACAAACAGTCAATCATGATACAACAATGTCACAAAAATAGCAGATTGTCACAGGGACCAGCTCAGTATTCAATTTTTATCACCGTATCGTCCGGCCCTAGTTTGAATGTTTAAAAGAGAACATGGAACAAAGGAGCGCAGTCTAACAGGAACAATACAGGACGATATTCACACCATAGTAACCTTACACTACCACTTTCATCTTTGCACTCTTTCTCTCTTTTCATATTTATTATATTCTATTTAGTTACTTGTACATGATCTGTATAATTTCAGTTGGCTGTTTTTTTCTAAAATGGCTAACTCATTGTACTCGGGATCGTGACGTTAGCCCAATGTTAAATCAACGGAGATGTTAAGATACTAAATACTAAATTTAGCGTTCATTCAAAAGTATTCTAACACTATATATTTAAAAATATATTTTGCAGAATGACCCAGCAGTTTATCAGGTTCTTCCATGAAATTTTTGTTTACTTTTTTTGTTTTACATTGTGTTGGCTAATGTTTTTCTACGTAAGTTTAGCACACCAACAGCAAACATGACAGATTTCCATGTTTTTTGATGTTCTATCCCAGCTCTACTGTCCAATTCTTTATGGGGTTTTTGCAGAGTCAAAATGCTTAAAGATGAGGCAGTGAACAGTGAGCTGCAGGTGGATGTCACTGACAACATGTTAAAGACTTTACAAATGAGATGAATACTTCCCCAGTGACACTTCTGTGTGGATAAATGGAGGTGTTTGTTGGTCAATGCTAATGCTAATTTTGAAGAATTATAAAGATAAAAGATAAATCCAATTAAAACAAAAAACGGAATTAGACTTTACTTAAAAACAATCGTTTTGTATTTAATTTACATTGTAATTGCTTTGATTTTATTTTTAAGTTAGCATTAACGTTAGCTGTGACAAAGTGTTAGCTTAGCCAACTGCTCCTTGGATTAATTTAACCTCTTAATTGTATTCCCAGTTATTTTCTTCTTTGTTGTTAATGTGTGAGCTACTCTGTCCAAGTCATTTCCCTTTTGGATCAACAATGTTTGTCCAGTGATAGCTTAATAGTGCAAACATATTAAATATCACATAATAAAAGTAATGTTGTATATTATTTCTGAGGCCCTCAAGCAGGTGCTCGCCCTGTGGTTGAGAATCACAGCCTGTACAGCAGATGTGAAGGAGATGTGATGTTCCTATTTCTTTTCTATCTTATCTTTTAAAAGCAGAGACACAAACTGCCTTCTGGTCTGGTTGTTGATAAAAATAGCAAAACGTTCTCAATCTGAGGATAAGAGTTAGAAAAAAATGTTACCTGTACCTGTTGAACTGTTCCAACAACATCTTTAAACTCCATTTAAAATTATCTCAATCTGCAAAATCACTGCAAAACGGGATGATGGATGGACTTCTGATGAGGAGCTATTTTTATTCCCTCCAATTTTTAACTTTGGTGGGAAACGTCTAAAAGTTGAAGTCGACAGGCATCTTGGAGAATTTAAGCAAAAATGTTTGTATTAAATGGCAATATGTGAATATAATGTATGCAAATATGAGGTTTACTTTCACTAATGCTGGTGGTGCTGCTGTGAGGTCTCCGGGCAGCAGACGGAGCTGAAGGCCGGAATACGGAGCGTGTTTTCCGGATGTGGACGTGGCACAGGCTGCGGCAGTTCCGCTGGACGTCCGCTTCAGCCTCAGAGCTCCGTGATACCGAAAAGGGATTAGTGAAACTCCCCGGGACGACATTGGCCTCGTACTGTCCGCTTTAGCTCCGGGTTTCACCTTTGCACCGATCAGGGAACAGCCTTACTCTTCACCGCACCTTGGAGGTACGTAACGACGTGAAAACTGTGTGACATCCAGGCTGGACTCGGGCTTTTACTACGTTAGCTCATGCTAGCGTTAGCCGACATGGGATAATAAAAGGCTAGAGCGATCAGGGATTCTGTTGCCGTGACAGTTGCGGCGGCCCTCATGCGATTGTAAACAAGCAAAATTTGAATACAAAATAATGCAACCCATCAGAAATGTCATTTATCTAAGTGTTTAAATTGATATAAACGTGTATATTTGTGATTCTAACCATGCAGAGCGCTCTACATGTTTCTATCAGGACATTTTTTCTCACAATTATGAAAATTCACCCCAAAAACACTGCACTGGTCTGTATTGTGTGTAGAATTATAGAGTTTCTATGCTAATACTCCATATATACTTATACAAAATACTATATACAAAGAGATAAGATACTGATTGATATTGACAGTAGTGTCAAAACTATTTACTCTTTTGACTAAATAGCAATATAATAAATAATCACATCGCATCAACAGGACAAAAATGGACTAACCCACTTTTAGTTTGTGTTGAAAATGAAAGCATATTTTATTATTCAGGTATCAAATATATATATCATCTTTTCTTCAATATCAAGTCTTTTCTTCAATATCAAAATTACGCATTAAATCTTAGTATCGTGTCAACAATAATCACTGATCATTATTCTGTTCACTTCATTACATTAGTGTGATAGTGCAACATTAGCAGTATTTAAAGTGCAAATATAAAAAAGTCTAATTATCAAAATAATAGGAGACATTTGTAATTTTAAAGTACAGCTTCCTATTAGTTTGAACGAGTTTTTAAATTAAATTTTTCTTTTTGAATGCTGGAACTGGACGTTTTACTATAGGTTGCCATGGCGATGATCTCTCTAGTGTTCTATTTACTGAATTGCGCTAGCTCAGAAGTGCCAAACCGGAGTAGCTTAGCATGTTAGCATGTTAGCACAGCTGATTCAACACCGCTGCTGTCATTGTAGCCCGAACGGTTTGATACCGTCTTTTTGCTCGTAGATTAAGATCCTAATAATCTCTAATATTACACGTCAGCGATCACACCTGTATGCCCGCGTTGGTTGTTTTGTTGTGGCTAAATCGGCAAGTTAATGGCATAAGTTCTGGGTGTCATGTCACTATGCTAAGTTAGCGCTAACAACTGTAATGCGGCACTTCACTCCACTGTCAGCTACAGTTGTTATTAACCCACGTTATGGTCTCAAACATCAAAACATACATTAAATCATCACCTCGGATCTTATACGCTTCCATTTTATGACATTTGATAACCCTTTTCATTATTAACTACGCCGTGGAAGCCATTCACCATTTAGTTTGTCCACCGCGTAACTAGTGCCAAAATGGACAGATGCACTTGAAGTAAACATCAAATTGTTCATTCAAACGCGTACTTTTCACTTATAAACTTCACAATTTTGATTTATAAACTGCTTTACTTCTCTTTATTATGGTTAACCTTAAATGCAGAGGTGGATAGTACTCAGACAACTTGGATATATTTAATTAAGGAACATTTTAACATACATTTTTACTTCTTGAGGAATATTTTTAACATAAACTAGTTTTCTAAGTATCTGTATTTATATTTGAGCAAAAGGTTTGGTTACTCAGAATCTATTAGTCAAACAAAAGCTTGACATAGACAAAACTAAGATTAAATCAAGGCTAATTTTGGACAATAAATACATTCTATCTTTTTTTTTGTTTCACTTTCAGGAAAAAACAGTACATTTCTGTTAAATGGAGAAAATTTGTGTTAATATATTTAGTTTCCCGTGATATCCCAAGTTTTGCATCGATACTTTTGCGATATTTGTGTTTTGACAGTAATAAACATGTGTAATAAACGTGTTTAAGCATATTTTCACACAATATTTTCCCTATGGATCAGGATTGTGCTTAAATGTGCTTGTAAATGTCTTGATTTAAGTTAAAGTATCTCACAAAACGTAAACGAATCATAAGAGAAACCTCAAAAGCGCAGAAATGTCACTTTATACTCGAGATTATTCTAAACGATTGTCACTTTAGAGTTCATTTTGTTTAGTTTGTCCACCGCCTTATGCCAAAACGGACTCACGCGCTTCATACAAACTTCACTTTAGATCACTTTAAATTGTTTACATTGCTCTTATTCCAATCCAGCTTTATTTGTATTGCACATATTTGCCAGCGCAAGGTTTCCAATCATGCAAAACAACCTAAAATCACAATAACCGTATAAAAAGTAAACAAACATGAAGTCATTAAAAGTAATAATAGTAAAATTAGCAATAGAATACGCTAGAAATAAAAATAATAGACTGTCAGAAGACCACACACATCTCATGCCAGTGAATAAAACTAAACGATAACAATCTGGATACCTAAACGTGTTAAATTTCCACATAATTCCCTTGATATTGTTTAACGTAGTGTTTTCTGACGCTGCGGATCACATATGGGTCAGTACGAGCCCCTCGCGCCGGGTTTGTGTGTAGTTCAGCGGCGCTCGGCGATTGTGTTTCTCGGTGTGACTCTGCTTTGTGAATTATTCAGCGGCTCTGCTCGTTTAGCCCGAGTTTGTCTGACAGCTGATACTCAACGCTCTGTCATATTAGGGTTAGGGCTGGTGTCCAGAAGGCATAAATATACAACGCTCCTGTGCCATATCTGTCGAAGGCGGGGTGTGCGAGGTCGCTAAAGTACTACTCGTTTCAGAAAGAGTCACACATTGTATTCTCGAGCGCACTTTTACTTATTTATGTTGTTTAACCTTTATTTATCCTGATAGTTTGAGAACGCGTTGCCATTTATAACGACAATGCGGTTAAAGTGCGCGTGATGGGTTTTTACGATTTCCTCGTTCTGACTTTATTCGGTGGGATGATACCTGTTGTGAATATAAATGATAGTTTTGCATCAATAACGTACTCGTTTTTGAAGAAAAATTATGTTTAAAAGTGTTTAAATTGAAATAAACATGTATATTTGTGATTCTAACCATGCAGGGAGCTCTCCTTGTTTCTATCAGGACATTTTTTCTCAGAATTATGAAAATTCACCCCAAAAACACTGCACTGGTCGTTATTTTGTGTAGAATTATATAGTTTCTATGCTAATACTCCATATATAGTTATACAAAATACTATATACAAAGAGATAAGATACTGATTGATATTGAAAGTAGTGTCAAAACTATTTACTCTTTTGATTAAATAGCAATAAAGAAATAAAAAATATGTTGAAAAGTACGTTGAAAATGACAGGAAGTAGAGCAGAGTGCTGAAACACGATGACATCACACTGGGAAGACGATTTACGCACAACAAACACATTTTTCTGACCCTTTAAACATCAATTCAACAAAATAAAGCTATTCTCATTTATTTCTATTTGTCAAAACATAATTTCTGTGACATTAGAGGAGTTTTGGCACAGTGTAAAACATGGTAGTGTGATATCATCATTTACAACCAGGAAGTGCAATTTTTAAAACAAAAAAATGGCCAAACTGGGCAAAAATGTTGAAAGTTTTTTGCCAAATCTTAAATATATTCATCGTAACTCTGTTTTAGTCAAATGAGTGTTTCAACCGGTCATAGACACTTTAAATCAGTTTGTGGATCTTGCCGATATTGGAGGGTTTGCTCAGATGATAGTATCGGTCCAAAATTGAAGAGTTAACCGATATTTGCACTTCCCGAGTCCGTGTTTTGCTCTTGCCATCCCTCAGTGCGTCAGATTTGTCTTTTTTTAAACAGATTCATGAGTAATAAAGGCAAAGTACGCAAAAAAAGTAGTTGTATAATCACACAATCGTGCCAGAAATTGTTTTGTTTTCCAGGTAAATCCATAGTTTTAATTTGACAGTAAGAAGAAATATACTCTATTCTTGATTTTTTTTCCGCACTGACTATTAAAAACGCTCAAAAAATTTAATGCAAAACCCGTGGGCCGATGAAGCTCAAAATCCTTGTTTTTAATTGATACTAAAATGAGTATCTAGTTTTTAGTATTGATTAATGTCTTATTTTTGATTCTTTTGACAATCCTCGAGCTGTAAACGTCTTGCACAAAAAGTACATAACATTGTCAGTTTGTTTTATCATTTTAATAAACTCTTTTTCCAGC
Source organism: Rhinogobius similis (assembly GCA_019453435.1). Taxonomy (NCBI): domain Eukaryota; kingdom Metazoa; phylum Chordata; class Actinopteri; order Gobiiformes; family Gobiidae; genus Rhinogobius; species Rhinogobius similis. The sequence continues at coordinate 25,484,019 of CM033636.1, forward strand.
TTTTTAGTTTAGTTTTGTGACTCCATATAATACTCCATATTCAAATTGTGCATCATCTCTTAAACATCAATTGTGATTTTATCCTTTTTTTTATTCTTCTCCCGCCTCTAATTGCATCTGAAATAGTATAAAGGCTTTATTATAAATTAAATATTGTTTGGCTTTTAAAACCTCTGCGTTTTTATTATTTGTATTCATTTATTTGACAGATTTATTGATATTTTATGGTTCATGTTTTGGCTTTATAATTGTTCAAATGGAGCACTTATACCTTTTGTTTTCTGCTTTTTTATTGGATGCTGCTCTGTTTATAAAATGTGCATATTTGCTGTAAAAATAAAGTGGATTTGAGGTGTTTATAATCCTGAAAGTAGAGTTTATTGACAATCTTACTCAAGTTAAATGTGTTGTACTGTAAACTGAACTCTTTAATGCACCAACTCGATGTGAAAATGTTAAGTTTGTCATTGTTTTATTTAGTTTAACAAGTAAAGAGAAAACAATTTCCACGAGCACTAGACATTACATACGGCCACAATGTGATATCCAGCATATCATTTAATCCCAGGTGTCCATAAAGTGTAGTCTGCTGTTGGCGTCGCTCAGATTACTGGCTTGTTTTCGCTCGCCGTGAGTTTCTTCTCTGTGTCAAAACTCAAGTGACTCAGGTGAAACGTGAAGGAGCGGCCGAGTGAAACGCCACGAGCCAATAAAGGTGCGACCACAGAACCAGGAAATGTGACTAACACGATGTTCTTTTACAAGCGTCGACCCAGTTTTCTGAAAGATCCAGCTTGAAATAGAGCGGTTTGGGGAAAGTGTCTGATATCACGATTATGTTTTCTGTTCAAAGTTCACATTTTCAACACAATCAGAAGTGACAAAAAGATTGAGCTGACAAACCAATAAAAGAATCATGTTTCGGGACATTTTTGTCACTTTTCTGTCACTTATAGTTGTTCTTTTGTAGCATATTTGTCACTTTTAGTCATGTTTTTGTCACATTTAGTCACGTTTTTGTCACTTTTTGTCCCTTGTAGTTGTGCTTTTGTTGCATATTTGTCGCTTTTAGTCATGTTTTTGTCACCTTTAGTCACGTTTTTGTCACTTTTCTGTCACTTATAGTTGTGCTTTTGTTGCATATTTGTCACCTTTAGTCACGTTTTTGTCACTTTTTGTCCCTTATAGTTGTGCTTTTGTTGCATATTTGTCGCTTTTAGTCATGTTTTTGTCACCTTTAGTCACGTTTTTGTCCCTTGTAATTGTGCTTTTGTTGCATATTTGTCGCTTTTAGTTATGTTTTTGTCACCTTTAGTCACGTTTTTGTCATTTTTGTCCCTTGTAGTTGTGCTTTTATTGCATATTTGTCGCTTTTAGTCATGTTTTTGTCACCTTTAGTCACGTTTTTGTCACTTTTCTGTCCCTTATAGTTGTGCTTTTGTTGCATATTTGTCGCTTTTAGTCATGTTTTTGTCACCTTTAGTCACGTTTTTGTCACTTTTCTGTCACTTATAGTTGTGCTTTTGTTGCATATTTGTCACATTTAGTCACGTTTTTGTCACTTTTTGTCCCTTATAGTTGTGCTTTTGTTGCATATTTGTCGCTTTTAGTCATGTTTTTGTCACCTTTAGTCACGTTTTTGTCCCTTGTAATTGTGCTTTTGTTGCATATTTGTCGCTTTTAGTTATGTTTTTGTCACCTTTAGTCACGTTTTTGTCACTTTTTGTCCCTTGTAGTTGTGCTTTTATTGCATATTTGTCGCTTTTAGTCATGTTTTTGTCACCTTGAGAAACGATTTTGTCACTTTAATGTCCCTTATAGTTGTGCTTTTGTTGCATATTTGTCGCTTTTAGTCATGTTTTTGTCACCTTTAGTCACGTTTTTGTCACTTTTTGTCCCTTGTAGTTGTGCTTTTGTTGCATATTTGTCGCTTTTTGTCATGTTTTTGTCACCTTTTGTCATGTTTTTGTCACCTTTAGTAACGTTTTTGTAACTTGTAATTGTGCTTTTGTTGCATATTTGTCGCTTAGTTATGTTTTTGTCACCTTTAGTCACGTTTTTGTCACTTTTTGTCCCTTGTAGTTGTGCTTTTATTGCATATTTGTCGCTTTTAGTCATGTTTTTGTCACCTTTAGTCACGTTTTTGTCACTTTTCTGTCCCTTATAGTTGTGCTTTTGTTGCATATTTGTCGCTTTTAGTCATGTTTTTGTCACCTTTAGTCACGTTTTTGTCACTTTTCTGTCCCTTATAGTTGTGCTTTTGTTGCATATTTGTCGCTTTTAGTCATGTTTTTGTCACCTTTAGTCACGTTTTTGTCACTTTTTGTCCCTTGTAGTTGTGCTTTTGTTGCATATTTGTCGCTTTTTGTCATGTTTTTGTCACCTTTTGTCATGTTTTTGTCACCTTTAGTCACGTTTTTGTCCCTTGTAATTGTGCTTTTGTTGCATATTTGTCGCTTTTAGTTATGTTTTTGTCACCTTTAGTCACGTTTTTGTCACTTTTTGTCCCTTGTAGTTGTGCTTTTATTGCATATTTGTCGCTTTTAGTCATGTTTTTGTCACCTTTAGTCACGTTTTTGTCACTTTTCTGTCCCTTATAGTTGTGCTTTTGTTGCATATTTGTCGCTTTTAGTCATGTTTTTGTCACCTTTAGTCACGTTTTTGTCCCTTGTAATTGTGCTTTTGTTGCATATTTGTCGCTTTTAGTCATGTTTTTGTCACCTTTAGTCACGTTTTTGTCCCTTGTAGTTGTGCTTTTGTTGCATATTTGTCACTTTTAGTCATGTTTTTGTCACCTTTAGTCACGTTTTTGTCACTTTTTGTCCCTTGTAGTTGTGCTTTTGTTGCATATTTGTCGCTTTTTGTCATGTTTTTGTCACCTTTTGTCATGTCTTTGTCACCTTTTGTCCCTTGTAGTTGTGATTTTGTTGCATATTTGTCACTTTTAGTCATGTTTTTGTCACCTTTACTCATGTTTTTGTCACCTTTAGTCACGTTTTTGTCACTTTTCCGTCACTTATAGTTGTGCTTTTGTTGCATATTTGTCACTTTTAGTCATGTTTTTGTCACCTTTTGTCCCTTGTAATTGTGCTTTTGTTGCATATTTGTCGCTTTTAGTCATGTTTTTGTCACCTTTAGTCACGTTTTTGTCACTTTTCCGTCACTTATAGTTGTGCTTTTGTTGCATATTTGTCACTTTTAGTCATGTTTTTGTCACCTTTTGTCCCTTGTAATTGTGCTTTTGTTGCATATTTGTCGCTTTTAGTCATGTTTTTGTCACCTTTAGTCACGTTTTTGTCACTTTTCCGTCACTTATAGTTGTGCTTTTGTTGCATATTGTAGTTGTGCTTTTGTTGCTTTTAGTCATAGTTTTGTCACTTTTAATCCCTTTTTGTCATGTTGTCAATGTCAGTTTTCAGCTTGAAATAGAGCGGCACAGTTTGGGGAAAGTGTCTAATATTACGATTATGTTTTTAATGATAGGATTCTGTTCAAAGTTCACATTTTAAACATTAACAAAAAGATTGAGCTGACAAACCAATAAAAGAATCATGTTTCAGGACATTTTTGTCACTTTTCTGTCACTTATAGTTGCATTTGTCTCACTTAGTTGAATTTTTGTCGCTTTTTAGTACCTTGTAGTTGTGTTTTTGTGGATTTTAGTCTTTTTTTTTTGCCGCTGTAATTTGTTTTTGTCACGTTTTCCTGCTTTTTGTCACTTTTAGTCGCGTTTATCTCACTTACAGTCGCAGTTTTGTCCCGCTTTTAGTCCCTTGTTGTCATGTTTTTGTTGCTTTTTGTCATAGTTTGGATGCTTTAATTGTTTTTTGTCATGTTTTTCCCGCTTTTGTCATTTTTAGGGTTAGGGTTGTCTCACTGAAAGTCGCTTTTTGTCCCTTATAGTTGTGCTTTTGTTGCATATTTGTCGCTTTTAGTCATGTTTTTGTTACCTTTTGTCACCTTTAGTCACCTTTTTGTCACTTTTTGTCCCTTATAGTTGTGCCTTTGTTGCATATTTGTCGCTTTTAGTCATGTTTTTGTCACCTTTAGTCACGTTTTGTTGCTTTTTGACCTCTGTAGTTGTGTTTTTGTTGCTTTTAGTCATAGTTTCGACACTTTTAATCAGTTTTTGTCATGTTTTTCACACTTAAGTTGCGTTTCTGTCACTTGTTTCAGAACATGTTTTAACAAATCTAAACTACAGTGTTAGCAGTTTTTACGCAGAATAAAACAGAATATTTTGCACAATTATTGCACTTCAAAAACTGCAGTCTTTGCGATTTGTTTACTGCGTCCATTCAAGTTTCGATATAATTCAGATTAATTGTGCCGCCCTAATGTGAAATTGATATTTTTTTGACTATTTTTGAGAGAAACCGGCTCATTCAATCAATCCACGATCTTGTTATGAGTCCCAGCATAAACTAAAAGTGTTTATTGTGTGAAAATGCAGTTAATTTTAGCTGTTTGACGCCTTACTTTCTTGCTTTTTCCTCAGCGCTGCAGTCTAACTTGGATTTGCTGAGTCGAGCGCAAAGCGAAAGATAAAATATAAAACAGCTGCATAGTTTCTGCAACACAAGGTCTTTTCTAACAGTAACAATGTGTTTTTAGGGGATTTAAGCGCGTAAGTGCAACAATACTGCAGCAACTAATGGTTATTTTAGTAGTCCATTTGTCAAAGCATTATTTAGACTTTTTAAATACATTATCAACTAAATAAAGGTTGAAATATCGTGACTGAAGACTTCTAGAGAGAGAACAATTACAAATGAAGTGTATTATTGATGAAAATCCAAAATTGTTCTTTCTTTTTTGACAGTTTTATTTAATAATTCCGCTGTCTTTGTTGTATAAAAGTATTTTTGTACGTGTTTTAGATTCTGTTTCGTTGATATAACAAGTAACAAACTATGACTATGATTACTTTTTTTACAGACTCTAAAAATATACAAAAATTATACAAAAAATTTCTATAACTAAGTCTTATAAACATTCTCTTTCTAGAAGTCTTCAATCTATGTATTTCTACCTGTTTTTGGTTAAAATAGTATTTAAATAGTACAATTGTTAGATATTCTTAGATATGACCTTTTTTTCCCGTCTTATTGTTGTTTTTTACATTTTATTGCTTCAAAGTTCATTGTGTAATCGTATAAAATCAGCTTAAACAACATTCATAACACACAATGCACCATGAACTCTTCACTCTTGCGCTAACGTCTGTGTTTTTTGTGTGTTTTGTGCAGATTTAGGCATGAACTGAGGATGAATGTAAACCAGCCCACTCCGATGGCCTCTCCGTACGGCCAGCCTCAGCCCGGGTTCGCTCAGCCCGGGTACGGCCCACTCGACGGGGGATTCCACGCTCCCTACGCCCCCTACAACGGCCCCGCGTCTGCCTACCAGCCTGGAGCGCCACCACAAGGTCACAGTTCACCCCGCAGTCTTCACCCGCTGCTTTTAGATCGGACGTAACCAGGGCTGCAACTAACGATTATTTGGATTGATCGATTAGTTGTTTAGTAGGCTGTAGTCGACTAAACAAATTCTCGATCGACTAAAGCAGTGTTTTTCAACCTTTTCTGAGTTGCGGGAGACTTTTTGAGTGTAAAAGATACCACGGCACACCACATACTACTGAAACATTGCCTAATTAGTAAGAAATATGGTCTGTGCAACTGTCTAGCTCTTTAAATTTAGAAAAGTAATGGATTTGTGGGTGCACGGTGGCAGAGCGGCTAGAGCTTCTGCCTCTCAATAAGGAGATCGTGGGTTCGAGTCCCGGACCACCCCAACATCACACGATCTCTCTGGGTGGAGTCTGCATGTCCTCCCCGTGTTACCGTGGGTTCTCTCCGGGTTCTCCGGCTCCTCCCACCGTCCAAAGACATGACTGTGTAGGTTAACTGACAACTCTAAATTGTCCCTAGTGAATGAATGTGAGAGTGAATGGTTGTTTGTCCTTGTCTCTGTCTCTCTGTGTCTGTGATGAGTTGGCCACTGTCCAGGGTGTACCCCGCCTAAGGCCCAAAGTCACTGGGATAGGCTCCAGTCACCCGCGACCCCTAACGGGAATAAGCGGTAGAAAATGAATGAATGAATGAATGAATGGATTTGTGTTCTTTTTTAATGCAGAAGTTGCTCAGGACTTGTCAAAAAAAAGTAAATTAGTTACTTACACCCACATTTGTGAATCTGTTAACTCAAATCTGACATTTTTCAAGGCACACCTGGCAAAACTTCAGGGTACAGTGGTGTTCCCCGGCACACGGGTTGAAAATCAATCTATCCTATCGACCGATTAATCGACTAAAAAGGGGTGTGGCAAAACTATGAAGTATCTCTCTGTATCTGACCCCAGCTGCACTCAAAAAAACACAACTGCACAAGAATTCATGCAGAAAAAATAACTATTTATGCAGAAAAGTACAAGGAAACAGTGTATTTATATGTTAGAGATATATAAATTGGACTAAACTCATGATTTACTCCAAAATCTTTAGCTAACTCACTCCATATCTTCACGTTTTCACTGTTTTTGTCGTATAATGCCTTTTAATTGAAATAAAATAATTAGTCGACTAAAAAAAATGCTGGTCGATTAAAACACCATCGACCGATTAATCGACTAAACGACTAAAAAACTACAGCCCTGTTGTTTAGAGCGCAAAAGACTCTTGAATATGAGAATTTTACCCAGTTTTCTCCAGACATTTTGGAGAATATTTATAGATGAGCAAGGATTTTAATCAAAAACACACAATTTTACATGTTTCCTGTGTGTTTTTGTGTCTGTCGAAGTAATAAAACCTCTTCTTTCAGCTCAGAGAATGTTTTGGAGTCTGTGAAGAGACAAGTTTTCTCGATTATTTAATTAGTTGACAACCATTTCTATAATCGATTAGTTGCGATTAAGCGTTTAACTTGTTTCAGCTCTATATATAACACTTGCTTTTGGTCGTTTTGACATGATCATTTCTCAAGGTTACTGTCATTGTCAATAGCCCTGTCACAATAATTACTATATTAACTTATCCTTCAATAAATAATAGATAGAACACAGTATTTCTGGGGCTCAATCGTCAACGTGTGCACTTTTTTTTGTTGTTTTGGTTGTTTTTTTTGAGAGGTAGGGCTGCACAATGTATCGCAAAATTGATTATTGAGATGATTGTCAACTAATTTAGTCGTTGAATAATCGTTATCTGGGTGATACACAGACTTCAAAGCATGCCATGTGCTCAGAAAAAAGGTTTTATCACTCAGACAAATCTGGAATTACATCAAAATGACAAAGATAACAAGCCTTTGAAAAACAGCCTAAAACAACTGACCCAAGACCCATTAAAAAGCAACAAAAAATAGGCCACTGTGTCTATGAACATGAAACAGAAATGAAAAAGGATAAAAATGTGCTATTTTTATGACTGATGCAAGCCCCAAAACCTGCAACCCGTATCGCTCAGAATTGACAATCGACTTTACAAAAAAAGAAGCCAAAGTCGCTAGAAAGACGCAGACTTGGCAACTACGTCAAGAACCTATTTTGTTTTTTAAATATATTACATCAGGACGTCCCAAAGCGGTGTCATCATGAAGCAAAAAATTATATCTAGCCCAGTTTAAAATGACTTGAATTTACAATTTTTATCTGGATTTGAGTAGATTTGCCTCCATGAGATTTAATTTCTTACGTGATGCTGAATATTTCACTGGTTTCTAGGTATTTCTGCCTGACTGTGTGATAATTTAGCTTAAATGAAAATAAATGTGCCAATGGGGTAAGTGAAATGATCTTAACTCACTGGCAGATCATTTGGCTTGAAGTAATAAAGTAATGTATTGAAATGAGTCAGAAACTGTTAATAATAAATTATGAATAAAAATAAAATGAATAAAAATTAAATAATGTAGTTCCATCAAATAAATGGTCTTAACTAATCTTAACCAGTCAAAACGTCTGAAATTAAGATTAATATCCTGGGAAAAAATACATTTTAACGCATCTGTACATACATTTTTTGCAGTGTCCATCTGGGTCAAATTTAGCAAAATCTTATATTTATGGACGCTTCACGTTTTAAACAACTAATTGATTAATTGACAGAACAATCGATCACCAAAATAATGGTTAGTTGCAGCTCTACATTTGAGTTTTCTGCAGTAGAGCCGTGATCCTTTAGTCGTTTGGACGGTTAATTGGTTGATGGTGTCTTGATGGTGTCTTAGTCGACCAACATTTTTATTTGTTTGTATTAAATATGTTGTTATGTTAAATAAGTTAATTAAACAAATCATTGAGGCAGTAAAATAATAATCAAAGCCTTTTTGTAATCAATTTACTCGATTTACTCTATTAATCATTTCTTGGTTGACTAAGACTCCATCGACCGATGAATCGACTAATCGACTACAGCGCTACATTATAGACAGTATTTCTAAAATATAGTTGTTTTTGCATGAATCCTGTGCAGTTGTTGTTTTTTGAGTGCAGTTTGGATTAGATACGTGGAGATACACGACAGTTTTGATTTACACTTACAGTCGCAGTTTTATCCCGCTTTTAGTCTCTTGTTGTCATGTTTTTGTTGCTTTTTGTCATACGGATGCTTTTAATTACTTTTTGTCATGTTTTTCCTGCTTTTGTCACTTTTAGGGTTAGCATTGTCTCACTTAAAGTCGCTTTTTTGTTGCTTTTCGTCCCTTGTAGTTGTGCTTTTGTTGCATATTTGTCACTTTTAGTCATGTTTTTGTCACTTTTAGTCACATTTTTGTCACTTTTTGTCACTTATAGTTGTGATTTTGTTGCATATTTGTCGCTTTTTGTCATGTTTTTGTTACCTTTAGTCACGTTTTGTCGCTTTTCGTCCCTTGTAGTTGTGCTTTTGTTGCATATTTGTCGCTTTTAGTCATGTTTCTGTCACCTTTAGTCACATTTTTGTCGCTTTTTATCCCTTGTTGTGCTTTTGTTGCATGTTTCTGTCGCCTTTAGTCACGTTTTGTCACCTTTTGTCCCTTGTAGTTGTGCTTTTGTTGCATGTTTGTTACTTTTAGTCATGTTTTTGTCACCTTTAAGCATGTTTCAATGTACTTTTGCCACACCACTTTTTAGTCGATCAAGGATTTCTTTAGTCGACTGCCGCCTGATCCTGCAGAGCGCTTCCTGTTACTCATTTGATAATAGCTTTAGTGCTAAATGCTCTAAAACTCTCATAAACGAACAGTGCTTGAGAGGGCAAAGGGCGTGTGTGCTTCATTGAGTTTTGAGTTTGAGCATGAAGCTAACACAGAGCTAATCCAGGCCTGGGCGATACAGCACAACATTATTATAATAATAATAATAATAATACATTTTATTTTATAAGCGCCTTTCAAAACACCCAAGGACACTGTACAGGACAACAAGAAATAAAAACAACAGAATAAAACCCACAAACAGAACTGGATGATGGTGTTGGAGTGACTGAGTTCTGTGGTGTAGGATTGTATGAACAGGTGAGTTTTGAGTCTGGACTTGAAAAGTGGAAGGCTGTCTATGGAGGTCAGGAGGGAGAGAGTTCCAGAGCTGAGGAGCAGAGAGAGGGGACAGAGAGCTGGAGAGAGGAGGAGGACCGGAGGGAGCGAGAGGGAGTGGAGATGTGGAGGAGGTCAGAGATGTACGGTGGAGCCAGGTTATGGACAGCTTTGAAAGTGGTAAGGAGAATTTTGAAGTGAATCCGTTGTTTTATGGGGAGCCAGTGAAGTTGTTGGAGGATGGGGGTGATGTGATGGTGGGAGGGCGTCCTGGTGATGATGCGGCTGCAGAGTTTTGGAGAAGCCGCAGTTTCTGGAGGGATTTATTGGGGAGACCAAAGAGGAGAGAGTTACAATAATCGATCCGGGAGGTGACTAGACTGTGGACAAGTATGGCTGTGGTGTGAGGAGTGAGAGAAGGGCGGAGACGAGAGATGTTGCGAAGGTGGAAGTAGGCAGAACGGGTGATGTTGTTGATGTGGGAGTGGAAAGAAAGGGTGCTGTCGAGGATGACACCCAGACTCTTGACTTGAGGGGAGGGGAGGACGGTGGAGTCATTGATAGAAATTGTTAAACTGTTTGATTTTGAGAGAGTGGAAGGGGTGCCGACCAGTAAGACTTCGGTTTTTGAGCTGTTAAGTTTGAGGAAATTTGAAGAGAACCAGGTTTTCTTGGGGCCGGATCATGATTACGATTTGATCACGATTCATGTTCACTTTGTGTTTTTCTATTGTCTTTAACAGAGCTGCATGATTTAGGACAAATATGTAATTGTGAGTTTTCTGACCAAAATCAAATCAAATCAAATCAATTTATTTTTATAATGCCCAAAATCACAACAACAGTTGCCTCGATGGGCCACAGGTAAAAGCAGTTCAGATAACTGTCCCAGAATGCCCCTGTCCTTTGACCCTCCTTATGGCGGAAAAACTACAAAAACCCCATGGGAAAAAGTAGAAGCACCTCGGGGAGAACCGCCGTGGAGGAGAGATCCTACTCCCTCGGACGGCGAGGCTGCAGATGGACTCGGACTGACATCCACGTGGACTGTGGAGCCAGAACCACTCCAAGAGGAGGTGGCTTTAAAGAGTTCCTCAGGCGGACGAGGAGCAGTCCACCAGTGTAGAGAGATCCTCCAGCAGGAGATGAGGAACAGTTAATCTAAGTAGATGGAGTTCGTCCAGGCAGACGAGGTGTGGCTAATCCAGGGTTGAGGGAGTTCCTCCAGGCGGGTGGCGCATAGATCGTCCAGTGTAGAGATCGATCCTCCAGACAGATGGGGGTGGGGGGGTCGGCACTGGAGCAGCCGCCGCAGTGCCTGAAACAGTCTCCACTCCCCGGGGGAAGTGGAGAGAAAGAGAAACATGTGAACAGCAATGAACAGACTACAGTTGAAGTAATATTAAATATTGTTGATAGGTAAAGTAGGAAGAACCAGAGGATAGTGTTCAAGCTGCCATACTTCCCCCAGCAGAATTGCTCAGGGCAGCATAGCTAAAACTGTAGGTTTTTATTTCTGTTCCTAACTGGCCTGACCATAAGCTATTTCAAGAGGAGCGTTTTGAGCCTGGTCTTAAATGTAGAGACTGTGTCGGCCTCTTTTACATGAACAGGAGCTGGTTCCATAACATAGGAGCTTGGTAGCTAAATGCTCGACCTCCTACTGTGCTTTTAGAGACTCTGGGGGACTAACAATAGTCCAGCATTTTGAGAAACGAAGAGCTCTGTTTGGATGAATGCGCTACTATTGCATCTTTGAGGTAGGATGGGGCCATATTGTTTAAAGCTTTATAAGTCAGGAGGAGGATTTTAAATTTGATTCTAAACTCAACAGGAAGCCAGTGAAGAGACTCCAACACTGGTGAAATATGATCTCTTTTTCTAGTACCTGTTAATAATCTTGCTGCTGCATTTTGAACCAGTTGAAAGCTTCTTATAGAGCTTTTTAGGATACGCTATAAGCAGAAGCGTTACAATAGTCTAATCTGGATGTGACAAATGCATGGATGAGTTTTTCGGCATTGTCTCTGGGCAGGATTTTCTAATTTTGTTTATGTTACGCCAAATGAAAGTAGGCTGTTTTACAGGCTTGATTTATATGTGCTTTGAGCGAGAGATCTTGGTCAAATAGGACCCCTGGGTTTCTTACAGTAGAGCTGGGGGCTACAGTGATATTGTCCAGAGAAACTATCTGGTCAGATAAAGAGTCTCGCAGGTGCTTAGGGCCCAGCAGAATGACCTCGGTTTTCAGGGTTAAGGAGCAGATATAATTAAGAGTCATCAAGTTTTTATGTCTTTCACGCAGGCACTAAGTCTGTCTACTTGATGGGTCTGATCAGGTTTCATTGATAAATAAAGCTGAGTGTCATCTGCATAGCAGTGGAAGTTAATGCCATGCTTTCTGATGATCATACCTAAGGGCAGCATGTAAAGTGTGAACAGAACTGGACCCGAGTACTGAACCCTGGCACACCGTAGGTTACTTTAGAACATGGGAAGATCTCTGGTTTACATTAACAAACTGGTACCTATCAGATAGATAGGATTTAAACCAGCTAAGGGCGGTTCCACTGACACCTATATCACATTCTAACCTCTGCAGTAGAATGTTGTGGTCGATGGTATCAAGCGCTGCTGAGGTCCAACAGAACCAGGATTGAGACCTGTCCATCATCAGCAGCTAATAACAGATCATTTGTGACTTTAACTAGTGCAGTTTCAGTGCTGTGCATACGGAACCTGACTGAAAAACTTCAAATAAATTATTGTCCTGCAGGTGGAAACAAAGCTGCTTAACTACAAATCTTTCAAGGATTTTAGAGACAAAAGGGAAGATTAGAAATAGGTCTATAGTTTTGCCAGTACGTCGGGGTCTAGATTAGGCTTTTTCAAAAGTGGTTTAATCACTGCATATTTGAAGGACTGAGGGACATAACCGCTTTCTAGTGAAGTATTTATTATATTAAGAATGGGATTTATAATTAGTGGGAGAATTTCTTTGAGAGTCTACTTGGGATTGGGTCTAAAATACAAGTTGATGTTTTGGAGGACATAATGACTGAAGTTATCTCTGCCTGATCAACAGCAGTGAACCTATCTAGTATTACTGAAGGATTTGTATGGGACACTAGCTTTGCAGTCTGGGCTTGCTCAGTACTGATAGTGGGAAGTCATTGCATTTAGTTTATCTCTAATAGTTGTGATTTTGCTGCTAAGAATAGAAGAAAGTCATTGCAGCTTAGAGTAACTGGTATTGGGGGTTCTACTGGCTGTGACAGTTTGTCAGCCTGGCTACAGTGCTGAAGAAATCTAGAGTTATTTTTATTTACTTCTATTAAATTTGAATAATATCTGGTTTGAGCCTTACAGAAACCTGCTTATAAGACAGAAGGCAGGAGTTTTCCATTCTTTTAGGGATTCTTCTGTGTGGGAGGCGTAAGGATCTCTCTAGTTTTCTTACCCTTTGTTTGTGAGAGCGTAGTTCTTCATTGTACCAGGGGAGGCTCGTTTTGGCCTGATTACTTTCTGTTTAAGTGGAGCTGCAACATCAAGAGCAGCTTTTAGAGAGTTGACCATTGGAGTCAACAGAGTTATCAATAGCACTGGGACTGGCTGTTAGCGACAGGATCACATGGCGTAATATTAAATATTGGTTCTATTATTTCTCTGAACTTTAAAATAGATTTTTCAGATATTGTCCTTTTCATTATAGTTTTAGTCTGAGGAGCTGGATAGTCCTTAAGAATAAACTGAAGGTAATTAGGAAGTGATCTGACATTATTGGGTTTTGGGGAAGACATTTAGGTCACTAATCTCTATTCCATAAGTTAGAACCAGGTCAGAGTGTGCTGGTGACTGTGGGTTGGTTTATTTACATTTTGAGTGAAACCAATGCTGTCTAATAAAGCGCTTAAAAGGCATTACTGAGGCAATTATTTTCATTCACATGAATGTTGAAATCCCCAACCACCACAATATTTTCCCAGTCTAATACTAAATTTGATAGGAAGTCAAAGAATTCTGTTAAGAACAGTAAGGACCGGGAGGTCGATGGGTGTATGAGCAAAACAGCCTTTTGGTTTTCAGTTTGGGCAGGTGATTGATAGGATAAGGCTTTCAAATGAGCAAGACTTCATTATTAATTTTATTAATTTTAGGACTCAGGAGTAAACTAGAATGTGAAATTACTGCCACCCCACCTCCCGGCCTGAGCTCCTGGCAGCTTGAAAGTTAACATGACTCTGTGGGGTGGCCTCATTTAATCTGACATAATCATCTTGTTGAAGCCAAGTTTCAGTTAAAGCTAAAGATCAATATTATAATCGTTAATTAATTCATTAACTAAAAAGTGATTTGGAGAAATTGACCTAATGTTTAGCAATCCACATTTTACATGCTTATTTATTAGTTTATTTGTATCATGTGTAGGGATTATTTGTATTAAGTTATTTGGTCTGACACCTAAATTATCTGTATTTGGATCTGACTTATTGGCGTTATTTACCGAGGGCGGCGCACAGTCTCTATTTGCTTTGACTCTGAACACTTGACCTGTGACAGCGGGTGAGCTTAGCGACAGAGAAGAGACTCTGCACCGGGACTCATATTTAGGCGTCACTTTAGGCGACTAAGGCTATCGGCCAAATTCGAACTAAAAGTGATGTACCCTCGAGAGTCGGATGGATGCCATCCCTGCGTATGAGCCGGGCTTTCCCCAGAACGCACTCCAATTGTCAACAAAGACTACGTTGTTTTGGGGGCACCAACTAGACAACCAGCAGTTGAATGCTGAAAAGCGGCTGTACATTTCAGCATTGACCCGATTGGGGAGGGACCAGAAAATATTACGGTATCTGACATCGGACTTAGCCAATTCACACACGCTCCAACCTGCAATTTGAGCACTTCTGATTGTCTCCGCCGGGTGTCATTACCACCTCCGTGAATCCGCGATCTGACGGAACCTCTGACTACTCTGTTTTAAAAGCCTAAGGTTTCGCCTTGATGTCACCCATTCTGGCCCCGGATAACACCTAACTGAGGCTGCTGGCAGCTTCCGTCTCTGACTATGGAACTTCCAATCACCAGAGTGTCACGTTCGTGGGCGTGTGATGGCAGTGGGGCAAACCTATTGCAGGCAGAAGGGCTTATGGTGCACTAAAGGCTGGCGTTTAGCGCGCCGATCCTCGAACTGTCACAAATCTATCCCTGTCTTGTTCCTGGTCTGGTCCCGGCTGCGCGAGGCGCTGGGGGCTGGTCTTATCCTGAGGCTTAGCCTTGCTACGCTAACACTGCTAACTATGCTAACACTGCTACCTGCGGCGCGGTCCGTAAACCTGATGCTACGACCTGGCTATAGCTAGACTTTAGCTCCTCCACAATGCGGATCGGCTTCTAACTCTGTAACCCTGGCTTCCAAAGCTACCACTCGCTACACTTCCACGCAACTCTCCCTGTCGTCAGTGAAAGAAGCAGGGTTCTGACTCAACATATGACAACTTGAACAGGTAAGAGCGAAAGAGGCGGAGGGCAGACCAGCCATGGCGCTGGTCGGCTGAGCTAGCTCGGTTGATGCTAGCGGGCAGGGGGGATTTAATCCACGAAATACTGAACAAAGTGAGCTAAATGAGGCTCCGGGTTGTTTAGGGAGCAATTAAACTTTCAATTATGTGTAGGAGGGTAAGATAGTTTTGTATAATTAGTGGATTAACAATAAAGTGTGGAGAAGCGATCACTGTAAGCGCCAGAATAGACTCACCGGATGTGACGTCAGCTTCCGTTCCAATCAGTGCGATTGTGATTTATGTTTTAATAATGATCGTGACGAAACATACGGAAGGATTTTTATTGTAATTCTAAAACTAATTTATTGAAGTTTTAAGTCCCAAAAAAAATGTATTGAATTTCAATCTAGATTACTTCAAAACTAAATAAGAAATAAAAAATCATCTCTATAAATTCTTTTGTTACTAATATGTTACAAAATGAACCAAGAAATTTAAACCTGGTTCTCTCCATTTTTCAGATTTAAATGTCCCAAATATATGTATTTTTGGCCATTTTAACACATAAAATGCCTTATTTCTACATGAAAACATGACATGATGAAAAACTTGTAATACATTTTTTTCTTACATTTATGTGCGTAAACTACAGGAGAAGTTTCAAATTGATATCTTTAAATTTAACATTTTTTCCTATTCACCTGCAGCGTCTCACTTTAAGAGCCTTTTTGTGGATAATAATATATAAACAGTTAGTTTCTTCCTCATTTCCCTCCAGCTTTTGTCCTGTTTAAGTCTCTTCTGCCTGTAAACTGCCCACAAACTAAAAAATGTGACGCTCATTTCTTCATAAACTGAACTTCCACCTTCATTTCTTTGTATTTTTTCCTGTTTTTTTTTCTATCATGTTTTTCCTGTTTTTTTGTCACTTTTAGTCGCGTTTGTCTCACATTTCGTTGCATTTTTGTCGCTTTTAGTCCCTTGTAGTTGTTTTGTTGCTTTTAGTCATAGTTTTGACGCTTTTAATTGTTTTTTTTGTCATGTTTTTCCCGCTTTTGTTATATTTTTGTCACTTTTAGTCCCGTGTGATTGTGCTTTTGTCACTTTTAGTCGCATTTGTTTCACTTGCAGTTGTGTCTTTGTTGCTTTTTAGTCCCTTGTAGTTTTATTTTTTGTCATGTTTTTCCCTCCTTTTTGTGTTTTTGTCGCTTTTAGTCACATTTGTCTCACTTACAGACACATGTTCGTCGCTTTTGTTGTGTTTTTGTCACTTTTAGTCCCTTGTGATTATGCTTTTGTCACTTTTAGTCACATTTCTCTCACTTGCAGTTACGTTTTTGTTGCGTTTTAGTCTCTTGTAGTTTTGTTTTTTTGTCATGTTTTTCCCTCCTTTTTGTGTTTTGTCACTTTAAGTCACGTTTGTCTCACTTACAGACACATTTTCATCACTTTGGTTGCGTTTTTATCAATTTCAGTCAGTTTTATTCGTCTTTTTGTTGCTATTTGTCATAGTTTTGATCCTGTTTTGATGCTTTTAATCACTAAAAAAGATTTGGAGTGAGTTAGCTGAAGATTTTGGAGTGAATCATATCATTATATACAGTATATCTCAAATATAAATGGTTGTTTTTGCATAAACTGTGCAGTTGTTGTTTTTTGAGTGCAGCTTGGATGGAGATACTTTATAGTTTTGAAATATATTTGTGCCGCACCACTTTTCAGTCGATTAATCGGTCGAAAGGGCACGTCTTTAGTACTGTTCTGCAGACTGCTTCCAAACTAAAAATGTGAGGCTCATTTCTTCATGAAGTGGACTCCCTCCTTCATTTCTCTGTGTTTTTTCCTCTTTTTCTACAGGTTACTCTCCTTTCTCGAGTTTTCCCTCTAAAGCTGTGGCTGCAAACCCAGTCTCTGACCTCTCCTCTCCTCTCGACTTGGGTAACTGTCTCCTCTCGATCATTTCATGACTCTCCTTAACTGCGCTCCTGTTTTCATCGGCACTCCAGATGATCGGCTCATGAATAATTCTTTTACAGTGTAGTTCTTTTATGTATTAATTATAGAAAGGTTTTGGTAGTTTGTTTTGCTTAGAGCACCGTAATATTCTCCTTTTAACGGGAAAAGTGATTCAAAATGTGTAAATGTAAGCAGTTCTTAATGGAGAATGTGGACAATATGAACATTATATGTATTTTTTTTATTATCTATGACTTTTTTAATACTTTTGACTCAAATGGACTTTGATTTTGTGAAATAATAGAGGCCTTCCACAGTCTAAAAACAACAAATACTCTTAGAAAATCATATTTTGTTGCTTATTGAATTGTCCTAAACATAAAAAGAGACTATACTGTTAATAAATATTGGTATTAAGTGACTTTTATACTCCACAAATTGATTAGTATTTCTTCAGCCAACTCCTTTCAGGTACTTTATAAATATTTATAAATTAGAAGGAGTTGTGCCATTTAAATAAATTTAATTAATACATGAAAAAATGTAATTAATTCAAATAAAATATAGATAAATAAACAAATAAAATGAAAAAAAGAGAAAATATATATATCTTATTATAACCAACAACAAAATCTATAGGAAACTATTTATTTTTGAGTTTATTTTAATAAGAATGTTGTAAATAGCTATAAACTGTCTCATTAGAAGAAACTCTTAAGTTAATATTTACAAAAAGACAGAATGAACTTTCCAAACATGGTAAACTATGCTCGATGTATAATGTTCTTTCTAGATTTTTGGGCAAATTTTAGTCTATTTTAACTCTGTTCATTCTTAGAACAGTATGTTTTACATCATTTACTCCATGAATCATTAATCTATGTTGCTCAAAAAGGGCAACTTCACTTTTCATGTCACGTCAGTAAAACCTTCACACAGAGACGTTTCTCCAGGGAAAGTTGCCTTGAAAAATAGTAGAATAACCTGAATATCTGGCTGCACAGAAATGTAAAGGTTTGAACTCTGTGAACCCAAAATATGTGGAAAAGACCATGTTGTACCCAATAATTAATCAGATTTTTGGATCCCTGTAGTTCTTTTTCCCTAATTTAAGCCACGTTTTATATTTCAGTTACATTAACAGTTTATTTCAGAGTCAAAATGTTGTGTAGTGTTGTATTTGAGTTGTCTTTTTTTGTAAATAAGCCTGTTGTGTGTTTCCCTCAGGCCCGAGCAGAGGTCCTGCCACGTCTGCTCCCGCTCCGGTCTCTGCGCCTCAGCCGTACAACCAGTACAGTCAAGGACAGGGCAGCGTCCAGAACGGACCCCCGGGGCCCATGAGCCAGGCCCCCCCGAGGTGAACGCACAGGACCCCATTATCAGACTGCAGGCATATCACAGCACGCTCTTCTTCACACTCTTTGAGCACAAATACAGGAAGAAATCAAATTATTTATTAAGTGTGCTGAGTTTTGGAGACATACTGTACTTACTATCTTTGTACTGTTATCACTACGTGTTATATACGTTGTGTATGTGGACGTAGATCAAGCCAAACTCGGTTTTCACGAGCCACGAAACTGAGCGTCTTGCTCCTTTATTGTAGTCTTTTACACAGCTTACAATTGTGACGTGAAAAGCTCGAGTGAAACTGTAAAACAAACAGAAATACATTGTACATTAGCTTTCTAATATACCAAATAAATGCACCAGGAAATAGCTGCTAAACTAGATATAAACAAAAACGAACATTACATTTTCACGATCTTTTCATATGCTAATTAGATCGTTAATACACGTGAATAGAGGCATTACTCTGCTAATACACAGTACTACTGAGCTAGCAAGATCATGAGCAGGTCTAATTCCTGGTGATAACATGTGCAAAAACGATCTCTAAAACAGAGCTTATAAAACTTATTTAAGGCACCAAACGCTTGTAAAACGTACAGTCATTGCTTTCGTAGGTGTAGATAAGTTTTGAGACACAGGGAGAACAGTTTGAACAACTACAAGCAAACTTTCTGTAACACATTTTTCCTCTGGCTGCTTCCTTCTTCAGCTACCCACAATGCATTAACCTGGCCTTCAAAATAAAATTTTTAGCATGAGTAGAGACATATTTATTACAAAATTATAATCAACTTTCTTTTGCTTTGTTCTTTAACCCTTTACTAAAACACTTTTAACTGTGGGCAGAACAATCTTGTATTCATTAACTTGCTCAAAATAAATTAAGATAAGGGGAAAAAATAGCTGTAAAAACATCACAATTATGCATTTTTTTATATTTATATTTGAGGTAATTTGTAATAATGTAATGGTAAAATATTGTCAGAAATTTCCTATCCAACACATTTTTAAGTCCAATTTGAGTGATTTCTTTTATTTATGTCATTTACTCTAGTTTAATCTTTTAAAATATTTGTTTAGGGCTGTAACTAACAATTAAGTTGGTAATAAATTAGTCTAGGGATTAGTCTTTCAAGTAATTAGTTGTTTAAATTGATAAAGGAATGCAGATTAGATTTTTTTAAACAAAATTTGACCAAGATAAAGCTAAAGTGAAGCCGCTTTAGGACGTCTTGATCAAGTTAGTTACAGACAAAGTACTTTTTTAAAATTAAAACACAATATTTTACACATTTACATTAATTTTGATATAATTACAGCTTTGTCTGAGTCATAAAACCCCTTCTCTGGCATTACTTGTGTGGACCAGTTAAAAAATAAGAGAAAATAAAGGACTTTTCCTGCTTATTTGAACTTGCCAGCTAGAAATTTTAAATCAAAATGTTTCAAAATGTTCAAAGCAATGTTCAGAGTGTCATCAAATACCACATTTTGTTTTCATGCAGTGACCAGCGCATCAAAAATGATCACGTTTGACACTTAACATGTTCTTTGTTACGTCTTCAGGCCTCCTGTGTCTCAGCCGTACCACCAGGGGGCAGTCAACCTGTCGGGGCCCCCTCAGCCCTCGTACCCACAACACTACGGCCCTCCTCCCACAATGCAACAGGTCACCAATCAGATGGGAGGGATGCAGATCAACGCGGGGCCCCCAACTCCTGCTGGACCGGGATATGGTGGGTTTTAGGGATCCAAGTTTAAAGGGGTCGTATGGTGCAAAATCAACTTAAATGAGCTTTTGACTTTGTGTTTCCTCGTCATTATTTTACTCAAAGTTGTATTTTGTATGTTTGATTAATCCTGTATTGTCCTACAAATTCCTGTTTTTCACCTACCCCCTATCCCCGCCCACATCCCTGCACTGTTAAAATGTATTGAAAAAAATGACTTTGAGTGACACATGTAGAGTTCTAAAAAGTCACATAGACACTTCAAAAATAAAAAAAACACGGTGAAATGTCACTTTGAAGAGGCGGGGCTTATCAGTTCTGCGGTTTTGAACAGGAAGTCAATGGATCGGTTTCTATTATTAGGCCATTTTAGGTTAATATTGTGATTTACAATTAACAAAATGTAAACTGAGAATCTATTTATGTTATAGTTCAATATTAAGTACCTGAGAAAATAGAACAATATGTCTCCTTTAATGTCAAGTCAGTTTATTTGTCATTTGTAAGTTATACAGCTAAAGGTGCCAGTAGATTCAACACAAGAAATGGAAATTGGATTGAATTTGATTGGATAGATGGATAATAAATTGGTGTCCTGTGATGATATTTTCTGTTTTAATTCATGGACTTATATTGAGTTAAAGTTGTATTTGTTTAAGACACAATCCAATATTCACTTTCAACTGTTTTAAAGTTGTATGATATACAATTTAGGGCTGAAACAATAGTTGTCTGGACTATATATAGACTATTGACCAAAGACATTTTAGAACATATACAGCGATATTAAATCAACATGTCAAAAGATAATAAGGAATTTCTAGTTTTCGTCAATAGAGCGATTGGAGGCGAAATTAAATTGACTGTAAACTGTAAAGGGGCGGCAGTAGCGCAGTAGGTAGAGTGGGCGCCTTCTGATCCGAAGGTCGGCAGTGGTCAGATCCTCTGACCTGCAGGTTGGTGGTGCGATTTCAGCTCCTTCAAATGAATAATGCCGTTGTGTCCTTGGGCAGGACACTTAACCCACCTGTCCCCCAGTGTCTGCGTACACTGGTGTATGAATGTGTGAGTGGATGGGTGACTGGTTCCTTGATGTAAAGCGCTTTGAGTGCCTTAAAAAAGGTAGAAAAGCGCTATATAAATGTGACCATTTGACCATTTAAATTTTTCAATGATTCTCTCACATTAGATCTAAATTCTGCTGGTTTTAAGTGTTTGTGTTGGAAATTAAGCAACAAATTTGAATTTCCAGAGTAGAAAGGTCAGTTACTTTGCTTTTCTATAACAAATTATGGGCAAAGTACAATTTTCTAGCCTTAAAATTGTATTTTAGCATCAAAAGAATCTAATTTATGGAATAGTATCTAATATATCTCTAGATAAAATGAAAAATGATTGTGGGCTCAACATTTCTGTGAGTATTTTTCCAGTAAAACCCATAAATCTGGAATGCAATCAATCAAAAATGCAAAGTTTGTCATAATTTCCTTAAACATAATGTAAAACACAATAATAAATGTGTTTAAAGCAGCTCTGATGTCACTCACATGTGTCTGAGGCTTTTACTTTGACAAAATCATCTACATTTTTTCATAATTTGTGATATTCTGAGGTTAAATCCCAGTTTCTCCAGTGAAATCACATTACGTTCCCCTTCACTTTTGTCTCCGTTCCCAATTTAGAATGTTTTTAAAGGGTCTGTCATACACTTTATTTGTTAATATTCTCTTCAGTCTGGATACTTCAACCCTTTATTTGGTTAATGATGTGTTTAAAGGTCTCATCATTTGACTTGTCGACGACTAAAACGATTGTTAGATGGAGTCCTAATGCAAATCAGAAATCATTTAATAACTTTAAATGAGTCGAGAGATGTTTATAGATTGCTCTGCCTCGATTGACCTTATCTCTGCGGCTGTTACTATCTGCAATATTTAGACTTCTCATGGACCAAACTATAGAGAGTATTTGTAGGAAAAGTCGCTGGATGTAGATAAATGTTGTTTACTTGGTACAGAATGCAAATCCTCTTGTCCTCTAAGGTTTTATGGCTGAAAGCTTCGTCATTCTTTGGACAAATCATGGGTTTAACTTCTTGTTTTTCGACTTACTTTGGTCTGGAGTCTTGGAGATCCTGAACTGAAAGCCCTCAAAGTAAACATTCAAACTGACCCTCACTGGAGCATGTAGTGACGCTTCTGATCATTTTAGGCGTGAAAAGCTTAGTGTTGTCCATTTAAGTTCATTTAAGCTGTTTTTGGAAAATAGTTTGGTGTCTTTTTTTGATTAGATGCTTAAATACGCTTGCAAAAGAAGCCAATTCACTTTGTTTTATCCTTCCTTTATGATATAGTCATTGATTATTATTTTGATTAGTCCATTAGCATTAACGATTAATTCTTTTGTACATTCAGTATAAACCAAAAGAAGATTTAAATGTTGTCACTAAAGACTTCCAGATAGAGAATATTTACAAATAAAGTGTATCATTGAGGAAAATTAGGGATAGTTTATTATTTTTTTCAACATTTTGATTCAATAATGATGCTCTTTGTCATAAAAGGGATTTTCATATTTGTTTTAGAGCATTTAAAGTCCAGATAATGATTATGATTAACCAAAATATGATAGCATTTTTTAAATTGTGAACAGTTACAATCAGTTTACAATTAAGATTAATCGCTCTTTACAATGAAAATTAATGAAATCACACATTATTTATTAGTAAATACCGTAATCTACCAACTTTGTTTCCCCCAAAATCCACAGTGCTCCTGTCTTTTGTCAAAACATGGAAAGTTGTATCATCGTGACCTACAGTTTGTAACTTTCTCTTCTCTCGTCTCTCCTCAGCTCCTCCCCCTCACAGCGCTCCTCCCCCAGTGTCCGCACCCTACTCTGCTGCCCCGCCCGCTTTCTCCCAGGCCCCTCCCTCTTTCTCCCAAGCCCCGCCCCCTGCGTCCTCCGCCCCGACACAACCTCCGCCCTCGACGCAGCAGCAGCAGCAATACTACGGAGGACCGCCGCCGCCATCTCAACAACAACAATACCCACCGTCTTTGCCTCCGACGTCCCAACCGCAGTTCACGCCTCCCCAACAAGCTCCTCCCCCATCTCAGTTCACCTCCGCCCCTCCTCTGCAACCTCCCCCGTCATCCCAACCGCATTACACCTCGCCCTCTCCGCAGCCCCCCGTGTCCTTGGCCCAACCGCAGAACTACCCGCCTTCGACGTACTCGGGGCCGACTCGAGCCGCTCCCCCGCCCGTTTCTCAGGCGCCTTTCCCTCAGCAGCAACCGCATCCGCCGCCCCAGCACCAGCCGCCCCAGCACCAGCCGCCCCAGCACCAGCCGCCCCCGTTCTCCGTTTCCTCCTCGACGTCTGCCGCGCCTCCGCCCGTGGGCTACGCCGCGGGAATGTCTCCTCTTCCTCCTCCACCCGCCCAAGGCTCGTTCCCCCCTCCGGCAGCGCCGCCCCCCGCGTCTCAACCGGGGCAGTTTCCTCCGACCTCAACCCCGTCGGGGCAGTTCATCTCCGGGCCGATGCCGCCGCCGTCTCAGCAAGCTCCGCCTCCTTCTCTTCCGCCGCAGTCGCAAAACCAGCCTTCCCCGTACCACTCAGGACCGCCGCCCCCCAGACCCCAAATGCCCCCGACGTCGATGCAACAGAGCAACCACATGCCGCCCTCGCCCCAGGGACCGCCGCCCATGGGACCACCGCCCATGGGACCACCGCCCATGGGACCCCCAGGACCCATGCAGCAGCCCCCGCTGCAGCCCGGCATGCCCGCCGGGTACCCGCCCCAGCAGAACGGTGAGCGGGAATTTATAGTTTGAATTTATTATCGTTAAAGAAGTGTTAAGTTCATCGCATAAAAATGTTCGTTATAGATTTCATCTAGGGCTGTCACTAGCGATCATTTTAGTGATCTACTAGTCAGTGATTTTTTATTTTTATTTTTTAGAGTTATATTAGACGTTGGTGCATCACAGGCGCAAACGCAGAGCAGCGCGACAGCCACAGGTTTAAACAGAGCACAACAGACTGAATGAAAGCACCGATAAACACTGTTCTGATGCTCTGTTGTAGCAATAATGAATAGAGCACTCATTTTTTTAAGAGTCACGTTATAAAGTCGCTAATATTAGCCGTTTACCTTTAGCTTGTGCAGGTAAAATATCGATAGTTTTCCATTTGAGGTAAAAAGCTGTCTGTTTTCTCACCAGCGTGAAATCCAAGTTAAATAAACCATGTGATATTAACATTAGTTCATAAATACCGCAGTGTCTCAGGTTTGCTCCGTCTTTAGGAGATAAATCCACTATTTTAAAGTTGTCAGCACTTGTTTTCACTCTGATGCTACAATCACATGAAGTGCTTTCTCTGGTGCCCTCTGGTGGTGCAATTGTGTATTACAGCATAATAAACAAGGCAGAGCACTGCTCTTCACTCGGCTAAGCATTTAGTCACGGTTAATCGGTTAACCATGAACACCACTGGTACTTTTTAGATCGTCAACAGTTTCACTGCCAACCAGGACGCTTCTTCAGGGCTTGTGTTGGTGACTGTGGGTAACATTAGATGTAGATGTGGGGGTGATGTTCCAGTGACCCGGGTTGGGCTGTTTACCTTTAGTCGATTAACTAGTCAATTCACCTTATTCTGCCCCGCCCACTTTTGCCTCTTTTTGCCACAGATACGCACTTTTGTTGTAAACGCACTTCCGTTTGACGAGAACTCTGTTAAAGCTAATGACGAACGAGGGAAAAGTCTGAGGCTAAAATGTTACATAAAGTAGATTGATTTGTGTAAAATGTTTAATGAACACGAGCAACAACAAGTCACAACGCACCGATTTCCTGAGGCCTGAAAACGTCTTTTTAGTCCGAGTAGAACTTATTTTCTGTTGAGCTCGTCTGCTCCATGTAAACTACAACGGAAACAAGACGGCGGCGCATACGGCAACTTCAGGAATAAGGTGAATAGGGCAGGTCTTTAGTCGACTACAGCCCTGGACCCGGGGAATCTGCCGCAGAGAGAGCTCACACCTCCTCCAAACCACAGAGGTGTGAAGGAGGCCGTCGCCCTATGTCTTTAATTTTTTTGTTAACTTTTTTGTTGGCCATTAAAACATTTCTGAACTTCCCACAATCCTCCAGGAGCTTATGGGCAGGTGCGAGGTCCTCAGCCCGGCTATGCAGGCCCTTATCCCGGGCAACAGAACTACGGAGGTCCAGCTCCTGCTCCTTCTCCGGCTCCTGCTCCTCAGAAGAGACTCGACCCTGATGCCATTCCCAGTCCGGTGAGAAACACACCAGAGAACTGTCCAGATGAGCCCTTTAATTTGTATTTCATTACGTTTAATTGTTTTGTCCCTCCGTGTACATTAAATGGTATTCACTTTTGGTGGTAGCGACACAAAGGCCATAATATGATTGACCTGTGCCTTTTTTAATTGATCTTCACTGGAGCTCGGGACGAAATGTCGAAAAACAACCAAAATCTGCAAAAAAAAAACACCCGATAAACTGCTTCGTCCCTACTGATACGCTGTAATGTCACAGTGTGTTTTTAGTTTATTTAGTTTCATTTTTAGCATCTTAAAATCTCCACTGGTTTAAATTCGACCTCGTAGTGAAGTTTTCTTTGTTTCTGTGTTTCCGTTGACAAGTCGGAAAAAATATGAACAGTTCCAGTGTAAATGTATACGTTAGAACTCGGAAAATACAACCTCCGCCCACAACAGAAATGCAGGATGTTTTTTGAAAGTGGCAATTGAAATAGTCTCTGTTCACAGCAGCAGGCGGCTAAGCTAAATGTTTTTCACAGCTAATGCTAACTTTTAGTAAAATGTAAAGAAATATGCAATTAAAATGTAAAGAATTTCTGATTGCTTTTATTATTTGATTGTAATCTTTATTATGCTTCAATATTAGCATTAGCGTTAGCATAGACTCCGTTTATCACAGAAGAGTCGCCGGGGAAGTGTTCATGTCATTTGTAAAGTCTTTAACGTGTTGTCATCAGTGGTGGACAAAGTACTCCATTTTGTTTCTCAAGAAAAAATACAGCTACAACAGCAAAAAAGTACTCAAGTAAAAGTAAAAGTATAACATTTTAAAATCTTCTCAAGTAATAGTATTAAAGTACTCCTTTAAAAATGTACTTTCTTTTTGGTTTGAACTATTAAAGCATCAAATTGTAATCTTGATTTATTCTGTTGAGTTTTGGTCATTGTAGGCAACTTTCCAGGTTATTTTTCTCTATAGAGGCTTTTTGTGTGCTCAAAGAGAACTAAAGGAAAAGAAAAAAAAAAACAGTATCGTGTTAAATTTGCTAAAAAATAAACCCCTCAGTCTTTTCATCAGGTCTAAAACCTTAAGAAAATACACTTTTACTTTTCAGTCCAGTTCAAAAATGTAGTGGAGTAGAAAGTACAGATACACGCTCTGAAATGTATGAAGTAAAAGTAAAAAGTTTAAATAAAGTACAGGCACCTATAAAATGTAGTTAAGTGCAGTACTTTTACTTTTGTACTTTGTTGGTTGTCAGTGTCGTCCACCTGCAGCTCACTGTTCACTGCTGATCTAAATATTCTTCAAATTTTGCGAAAATTCTCCACAAATTGTATCTCAGTTTAGGTATCTTTTAGGTATTTTACTTCCTGGTTGTAAATGATGACATCACACTGGGAAATTACCATAGCAACCACCCTGTACACTGCACCAAAACTCATTTAATCAGATTTTTTTTTTAATTTGATAAATAAAATATATGCAAACACCTTTATTGAGTTGAATTAATGCTTAAAGTTTATTTTATTTAAATTATTCTATAACCTTTGTCTCCACAGTGTGATGTCATCAATTTGTTTACGTCTTGTATTTTATCTGATTTTTTTCATTTTTCTCCACAAACTGCTGCCTGATTGGTGTAAAACTATACTTTATATTTACATCAGGTATTAATACACCAAATAAAATCAATCATAAAAACCTGTCATACGCACTTTAACATACTTTATTTATGAATTTTAGTGCGACTCGGCAAAAACCCCACACAGATAGAACCGATCAGGAAGTACTACATTAAAAAAATAAATTACCAACTGAAATTGCGTGCATTTCCTCAAAATTTCGATACAGAAAAAAAAAAAGTATTGAATATTTACATGTTTTACTGTATACTTTTCATCTTCACTTGAGCAAATTCGTCCATCCTGTACACTTCTTTTCTTTTGAGGAATTTAAAGTCGATAGTTGACCCTGTGACTATTGACTTTCCAGTTTCAAAACAACACTGTAAATTTGCACCCAAATGAACTATTCTACCAGTTTGGCGTTGCTTTTTGTAACGCCTACACCCTGTTTTAACTCTGTAACGCACAAAGAGCGGCTTAGCATGCGCAACCAGCAGGCTAACGCTAATGCTAACGTCACTGCACTCAATTAACAACCACCAAATTCACTAACCTGCAATCAATCCGACTTTTAATGACTAAATTGCTGCCTGCTGCTCTGTGATTAACTTTTACTGGAACCTCTTCTCACACTCTTTTGTCTTTTCCATCTTTCTTTGTATTTTTCGTTTGATTTTCGTGCACAATTTGCCGGACAATCTTTTGAATGTAAAGCAAGCGTCCGACCTGCCCGCTGTGCAGAAATCACGACATAGAATAGACCCAGACGCTATTCCCAGCCCAGTAAGTGTCCCGTGTGCTGCCTCCTCACCCTCTCCTCACCCCTGTCTCACCTCTCAGACTAAAAACCCTCTCATTCTAACCTCAAACCGCATGATATCGCCGTCACGTAGAGCCTTGGAGTGAGTTTTGTTGGCGTGTTTGATCGGGGCTTTGTGGGTCTGTGTTTTGTTGTCGTCATTTGTTCATTTACCCTTTTCATAAAACCAAAAAAAGCTCTGGCAAAACATAGAAATGTAGGTTTTTTTATTACTTTATTGCAGTGTTTTCATGAGTGTAGTGTTGATTTTGTCGACTAAATATTATTGTCATAGTTTTCGTCAATATCCTGTGTTTTCTAAATAATTAACTAAATTAAAATTATAAAGTTCCAAAGGTAGTCAACTTGGCGATGTTTTTGTCATTTTTGATCATTCCTGGATGAATGAGGGATTACACTGAATTGTAAAAAAACCAAAATGATTTAAAAAGTAACTAAAACTATAACTAAATTATATAAATTTTTGTAAAAGTTGTACCATTTTTGTGTCATAATAAAAAAATAACATTAGTGAACAGAAAAATTGATTTATGTGACTAAATCTTAACTAAAACTAGTCAAAAGTTAAGAAAAAGTAACAGTTATTCTACATTAACCCTGCATTTTTACTCAGTTTAGTCACATTCTTATTGAAAACATTTAGATTTCGAGTTACAGTGTTGCAGTAATAATTAATAATGGCAGCAAAAATGACACAAATGTCTGAAAGTCGAGTTAAAAATGCAAAGAAATATCCATTTAGAAAACAGGAAAACACAAATGTACAAAAAAAAGCTGCATTTAAGAATATCTGTGGCGTAATTTGTGTTATGTAGATTGTCTTTGGACTCACAAATCCATTTAAAATTTGAATTACAATCTAATATTTGTCAGTAAATCCATCCGTTTTGTCGATTATTTCCCTGCATGCATCATGACTGGTTCTGGGAATTGCCATAGTTCTGTTTTATGTTGTTTTTTTTCCACACGTCACCACAAAACGCACCTTTCTGGGCTCATAACTCTGCGTGTTTTCTCCTGCATGGGTGTTTTCTAAAGCTGGTTAACAGACTTTATGTGTCCAGGATCTTTTTTTTTTTAAGTAAAGCTCAATGTTGATAAAGGTGGATGATGTTTTTTCCTGTTTTAGATCCAGGTGATCGAGGACGACAAGGCCAAGTGCACAGAGGCCTTCACTACAGGGGTCAGAGGTCAAGCCCCGCCCCTCGTCACTACAGACTTTCACGTTCGGGATCAAGGTGAGATTTGTAACTTAAAAAAAATAAAAATAAAAATGAAAACAATACAATCACATAAGAAAAACAGATACTCAGACACAAACAAAGGTCCCACACAAAATAACAAGACAGAATCCCCATCTGACAGAAAGAGAATTAAAAACAAAAACTAAAAACTAAACAAACATTAAGACAAATTACAATTAATAACAAATAATTACAAAAAGCAACACCAGTCTTCCCAGCATAGGGCCTGGCTATATTACTAAATCATAAAAATAATAATAATATAAATACATAAAAAAGTAAATTATCATTATGACCTATTTATTAACTAATTAATTTGTCTGTCATTTTAACATATATTTCATTCATCCTTTTTATTTTTTTTATTATAACTTTTATTTTAATTCATTTTATTAATTATTATTTATTTTATGTGTTTTTCTTAACCACCAAATCACATATGTAATTTATATTTTTATTACTTTTATTTCACCTAAAGGAAGTAAAGTAGAGATTTGTAACTTTATGAATTAATAAAACAAATTTAGGAGGCACTCAACTATTAGATTTAACTATAAGACGATACATGCCCAACTTCTTTAAACTAAGGTAGTCGTCTTTCCTCTTTTATTTTTTTCTGTTTCTTTGACACGTTTCTGCTCACATTTTGATGCTAATTAGCTGTGCTGCTTTTTGCCTTTTCAACATGGTTTACTGCCCACTATCTCCAGCAGAGGGCGTCGATTTAATTCAGCTGCCTGTAAAAGCGCTAAATAACACTTAACTATTCAAAATATGCAAAAAAGAACAATAAAGGTTGTTCAGAGTAAAATTTATACAACGTAAAGCAGACTTTTTCCAGCTTTATTTAAGCCACGGCACACTTTTCTGGTTGAAAATATTCCACGGCAAGTGCCACTGAGTCTAATTGTTTTGTTTTGATTTTTGGTGAAGAAGTTGCTCAAGACTTTCAAGCAGTAATGTCATCAATTTAATCTATGAATCTGACATTTTTGAAGGCACATTAGTGATCACTGACATGCTAGTTTAGAATCAAGGACTTAAAGGGCCTATGGCAGGTTGGACGACTCATGTAACTAAAATACAGATACATATATTTAAAGTTTTGCAAAAAATAATTATACATTTTATAATTTTTAGCATTTTTTTTAGTTTTGTAATCTCACTTCCTGGTTGTAAATGATGACATCACACTAGGAAATTACTTTATACTCTGGGCTAAAACTCCTCTAATGTCACATATTTTTTTGTCTGACAAATCAAAATACATGTGAGCACCTTTATTTTGTTGAATTAATGTTTTAAGGGTAAAATAAGTTGTTTCTTTTGGGTAAATTATGCATAACCTTTGGGTGGAATGAGTTTCCCTAGTGTGATGTCATCAGTTTTTTACTTCCTGTAATTTTAAACTGATTTTTCAACTTTTCTCCACCAACTACTACTTGATCAGTGTAAAACTCAATTTTTATGTACAATACGTATTTATACACCAAATAAAATAAAAAATATAAAATTGTTAAAACCTGTCATACGCACTTTAAATGACACAAAATTGCCTTTTTTGATCTTTTAAGCGTGTTTTAACATTGTTCCCTCATCATAAACATACCTGGAGTCGATATTAGCTTCATTCATGCTAGTCTTTCCCCTCTGAGCCTCATAAAACACTCCCAACTTTTCCAGTTTTCTCATGGGTGTAGCCCCAAGATCCACAGCACTGTTTTTAAATCTGTAAATTATTGCCAGACTCGTTCTGAGGATTTCTACAACTGTGAATAGGGTTTATCTCCCTTATGTAATTCCCTCTGCAGCCAGTAGATGGAGCTGTGACATGGGAAACGCAATTGATATGAACTCAAATGTGCTTTTTGTAGACTTTTTTTTTGTTTTAAAAAGGGAGACACCATGGTAACGGTACAAGAACATTTTAAAGGCCAAGAAAAATACACATAATCCATTATAATCTGTCTTTTAAATCAGTGTTTTTCAACCTTTCTTGAGTTGTGGCACACTTTTTTGGTTGAAAAGATACCACGGCACACTGAAAAATCTGTTATTATACGGCTGTTAATGATTCCGCCAGTGTCTAGTTGTGTAAATTTGGCATTTGCGACTGTTTTGCTTTGTTTTTCGGTACAAAAATACGTTCAAGACACTCCAAAATGGTAAAATATTCAGTTTAATCCATGTGTAAATCCAAATTAAAATGTTTTTCAAGGCACACCAAGCAATACCTGAAGGCACACCAGTGTTCCCCGGCACACTGGTCGAAAATCAAGGTTTTAAATGAGCTTAATATTTGTCATTGACTGAATCTGTGTGATTTTTAGGGAACGCCAGCCCCCGGTTCATCCGCTGCACGGCCTACAACATGCCCTGCACCGCCGACATGGCCAAACAGTCTCAGGTGCCTCTGGCCGCGGTCATCAAGCCCCTGGCCACTCTGCCCCCGGACGAGGTCAGTGTCGAGGGAAAGGATCCACGCATGAAGCTACCAACTCATAAAATAATGACACAAACAAGTGAAATACTATCAAACCGTGCAAGATGATTAAACAATGTCAGTATTTGATGAATGGCTTTAGCAGCAGAAGTTGAAAGAGTTGAAGAGCAGAGTTTGAAAACAAGAAAAGAAGTGTTTTGTGGAGATTTTTACCATTAGCGATTAGCGCATACATGCTAACAACCTCCTAATAAACATTTCTTAATTCCAACATCTGGATAATAATGCACCACAAACATTGCAGCCACAACAGTTGGACAAGACGAAGGTTTGGTTGGTTTTGCCAAGTTACACAAATCTTACTCTAATAAAACTGAACTTAGATATTAGATATTGATCAGTCGTTGGAAAATGTAACGAGTGCCTTTGGGTTCACCACAACAGTTAAACCGTACACATATCCACGTGTCACATTTAGCATACTTCATATAAACAACAACCATGTGTCATGTGTCAAAATAGCAATTTGAATGGATGCAATTAGCAAATCATAAAGGCTGCAATTTTTGAAGCGCAATAATTTCCTCCAAACAACAAAATATCCTGTTAACTGCTAACTCACATAGTTTAGATTTGTTAAAACATAAAACAAACAACAAAAACATGACTTAAAGCAACAAAAAGTTTAGTTTAGTCTTTATTTGAAGGGACAATGTACAGAGACATTACGCTCATAAAAAACAGATGTTCCGCACCAGATTATAGCTAAATAGCTAGTTTCCATCTGCAGTCCCTGATTTACAAGAA